>KZ119486.1:0-63149 GCA_002153405.1 Mycosphaerella populi pn0402
AAAAAGAAAATGGAAGAAATATTAGGGATGGCAATCAACACGCCGATCCATGCTCGCCCCAATCAGTGTTGACTACCGTTCTGCATTTTCTTCTTATTTCCTGTTTTCCTTTTTCCTTTTTCCTTTTTTTTCTTTTTTCAATATGTTGCATTTCCAGAATGAGTTTTCTCCAGATGAGGTAACGAGAAATAAAAAGGACAAGCTTCTGGAGAGAAATGAGACTTATTGATAGCATTGGCCTTGTCCCAACTATAAACCCAAGACATCGCTGGCCTCTCTACCACCTCTCCTTGCCTCTTTCAACCCTTATAACCTCCCTCCTTCTCCCTTCAACCTCCAACCAGATCACAATCACCCCCCTTGGCTATTCTATCTGAGACCTAACGCCCTCTCCCATCCACCCCTCCAGCCCCTCTAGCCCTATCCATTGGCTCGCGCCTCATCAAAAGGTACCGCGGTTTCACTGCCATATCCTACTCTATTGCCTAGTATTCCCACTTGTCCCTGGAAACCAAGATCCCCCATCCCCAGTTGCCCCAGATACTTGCGTTCCCAGCCACGGTCCTGGTCTCCTTTCGGCCAACACGCTGGGAATTGGCTCGCGATCTGAGTCGCGACACGAGCGTGGTGCCCACGAACCAAGCCGATCTCGCCCTGATCCAGGTGTTCGTGCTCTCTGCCGCGGTAACCAAGGCCATAGTCTGCATTCCTGGCCTTGCTTAGGGTTTTCGCCAGGCACGCGACGCGGTTTGGATCGAATCCGAATCATGGCGTATAGCTGTAAGTCCGATGTCCCCACCTACGATTCTATGCTGGGCCGATTTGTTTATTTCTTCGTTTGTCCCCGTCTCTTCCCACTTTCTCTCCTTCTCATTCCCACCCGACATTCCTTCGGTGGTTATCTTGGGTCCTTCGTTATTGCCTTGTTTCGTCTCTCTTTTGTTGTTCCTTTTGTAGTATCGTCCGTTGTTTACTATCCTTGATCTCTGTCGACTAAACGTTTCTCCTGCCCAGGTGAGAACATCGTCGACCCTATTGCTTTCAAGACCGAGACCGTCGAAGATATGAGACCCCAGGGCCAACAGATCTCTGATCGTTTGACCGTTGAAGTCGACTGCCACTCCTTGGGTCCTAGTGACTGCCCCTCGATGACTTCGAGCTTCTCTCCTTTGGAATCACCCACTCCTACTCCTACCAGTCTTTATAGTCAACATTCAATGGCCTCTCCAGGATGGCATGAGGCTGGACACTACCACAGTCTGCCGATGGAACGACGGACCTCGGCGACACCTCTTCGAAATGCTTTCAGGCTGTCAGAAATGACGCCCGGGGATGCCATGGGCATGTCTTGTGGTCCATTGGATCGTCCGGATCAGATGCCTATGCCTGAATATCTTCCTGGATATGATGAGAATGTCGAGCAGTTTTGGATTCCCGACAGCATCCCAAAAACCTACGAGCAACCCAACTTTCCTTACCAGGCATCCATGCCACAATATAATACAATGGGACGGAACTACTATCGTCCTCAGCAAGCAGCTTACCTTCCTGAGTCTGCTTCCAACCCCTGCTTGTCTCGTCCGATGTTCAATCAAAATGATCGACTATCGAACTCCGTCTCCATGACCAACATGGTTCATTGGATGCCTTCCACTGAGTCTCTCTCCGCACAAACAATCGCCCCTACCCAGGCTTTCAACCCACCAGTGACTCCTCCTTCATCTTACTCTGATTTTCCAACCCACATTCAAACTTTCAAAGCAAATACGCCTTCCACCCCGGTCCGCTCTCTCTCCCTCGGGACTCCATCTGGAAGTGAAACTCCTCAGAGCCGTATGTCAGGCCATAATGACTATCACGAAGACTTTTCGACATCACCATATCGCGATAGCATTCTTCGCGGACATCGTCCGGTATCTCGCAAGTCTTCAAAGAAGCAATTGACACGCTCCAATCTTAGCTTGGAAAACCTTCCCCCCATTATCAAGCAAGTTCAGTTCAAGTGCAAAGAGCCTGGTTGCAAAGGCCGTTTTAAGCGACAAGAGCACTTGAAGCGCCACATGAAGAGTCACTCCAAGGAGAAGCCCCATGTGTGCTGGGTTCCAGGCTGTCACCGTGCTTTTTCGCGCAGTGATAACCTCAACGCTCATTATACGAAGACCCACAGCAAGCGGGGTGGTCGAAACCGATACGTTGCCACGCTGGACGAGACTAGCCAAGACTATGACCCTGACTTCCGGGGTCAACTCACAGCTGATGGGCGCCCTATCCCCAACTCCCGCCTAGATGACATTGATTGTGGGGATCTGAGCGTTGACGGCTGGGATGAATAGGCGACCCGTGAGGCGCATTCTGGAAAAAAAAAATTTCATTTCACCACCGACCTGAAACCACCCTGAAAATTACACATGTTAATCTGCTCTACAATATATAAAAAGAAAACCACTCAAACCCAACAGGGAAGACAAGCATCAGGCCCGGATTTTGATACCCCTTGAAGGATCGGTTGCTCCCTGGCACAGGCATATCTTGGCCCTTTGCTGGTCGTTACGGCGTTGTACATGTCTCCTCGAAGGGAATTTGGAGATTGTTTTGTGACTATCCTTTTGATTTATTTTCTTATTCTTGCATAATTTGTGGATGGGCTTGGTGCGGCAACATGTTTATCTGCGGCGTTTGCATACTTCCACTTGGACGCTAGTGGGCTAATGGGTGGGAACTGAAGTCACCATGTACAATCAGGAACAACAGCTTTGTTTATTCCCTTTCTGCGTGTACCACCACCAATACCATCCTGTGGCATAATTGAAACCTTCCAAAAACTGAGATATCATTCTTTGTCTATTTCTCCACTTGCCCGCGTTTAGTGTCTCCACCGACCTTTTTTTTGTTTCCCCCAAACGGTGAACCACAGACATCCCAACTCTAAGTGTCGCTTCGCCGGGCTCGCTGGGCCCTCTCTAACCCCGAGCATTCCACTCTCATCGATTTTCTTCGGCCTTATTTTCTTATCACAAGCACCATTGAATCTTATTCGCCTCTGTTCCACGGTTCCTAAATGCCGGGGGCTTAATGTTACACATCACAAGTGCCGGCGCCGCCTTCCCCGATATAGTTCGAACCTAGAGAATTTTCGGGTTCCTGGAGCTCTCAATCCGATATATCTGGTGACCCTCATTGGCTGTGGGCCAGATTACTCATGGCTGCGACGTCTGTGCAAATACAGGCTGCACCCAATGGTAAGTGGGCCACACTCGTCAGGTTCGCTCTGCTATGGCCGCCACTCGCCCGTTCTCTCCACATTCCAGTTCCAACGGGCTCTCATCCTATTCGTAGTCTCCTGTTTTAGCCTCGACCATCTCGCCATTGGATCAGGAATTTCACGCTTCTGTTTGCTATTCGCACCCCTCGTTCTTGACGTAGATACGCGTGTTCCGTGTTCATGTAGACTAACTACTCGGTCCTTTCTCAACAAGTCATTTTCAAGCATCCCCCACGATTATGAGCGGGTCTTCAATTTCTCGCTATTTCTGTACTCTATGGTAATCGCTTCGGTGGCTTGGAAAACATGTGGACCCTCATCCCCGTTGTACCCCCAAAAGAAGATACTTGCATCAACTGCATCGCCTGCCAAGTATCCGAGAACGCCGCTCGGGTTATCCAAGAGTCGCGCGTGCATCTGGTAGAGCGTTTGGAGACCCTTTGCCACCGTATCGGGTCTCCTGCATCTCTCATTCCTAGACTCTTGCGGCGCGGCTGGGACATCTCTGTCTTCCGCGATTGGGAGAATCTCGTCGTACTTTGTTGGTCGGAGACACGTACCCCTGGCGAAAGTGTGGTCAGCGATGGGTCTTATTCCCAACAAGCATAGCCACCAAACTCCTGATTGTCCATGCATATGAGCTGCAGATCCGTAAATCCTCAACACCTGAAGGCGGAGGAAAGATCATTCCTGTCATCCGAACCGCCACATTTGACCAACTAACTGGGGAGAAATATTGGGCAGTACTACACCTGGAACTTGCTGTAGTATTGTAGATGTCAATCATATTTTTGTTTTTCTTTAACCCAATGTATTATCATTCCAAATACTAATCTGCCAATGATCCACTCGGCACAAAGGTCACATAGCTGCAAAACGTTGGATCAACTTGGAAGCAGAACTCCATGGTTACACCAGGCGGGGCTCTGTACCTTAGAGGTCCTTATTGAACATAACTCATAAAACAAAGTACCATTGAGCTTGAGATCGGCTGGGTCATTACTTTGGCAGTGGTTCCTAGACATAATTTTAGAATTACCTAGGTACGCTTTGGAAAACAATGTGCCGCACTATTGGCAGTTTTCTTTTGGGTGGTAGCGAGCTACCTAGGTAGCTCCAAAAACGACGCTACCCAACCACGAACCTCATTTATTTATAGGTAACCATATATATTTCGAGCAACAGGACCTCAGCACTGGCACTGCCTACTACATAGACACGCAGATACTAGTACGTATCCGACTTTGAGCATCGATCGGTTGCAAGTCCCCAGCAATCTTTCATAAACCCGAAACTTGGTATCTCCTAGACTGCAGCTCCAATTGGGTCGATATGCAAAATGAAGTACGCAAAGTCGAAATCCACCTAGAATTCTCTTGATGCTTTCCGCGAACATTCTTCGGGGAAGCGCCAGCAGCCAGTCATATTGTCTTCGGCTGGTTGTTGTGCTGGTGGTATGTCTGTGCGTTTAAAAGTCGGAGACGGAGACTGCCAACGCGTTATGCAAAGCTTGCAGGGAGTATCCGTAGTTCGTCTTCCTCCAGATGAAAAGTTTTGGATTTCCGAGCATTTGAATTGGTACATGGGGCAATGCATTGATGCCACCATCAGCATCGTGCTCTATGCAGAGTACGACTCCACGCGTTGGCTTAATGATGGTGCATAAGGGCGACATGCATCGGAATGTGATACTCATGGTGTACGTCGAGTCGGTCTGGATCTTTTGGAGCTCCAGTTATGTGAAAACCACAGACCATCAAATCCAGTTTCACACACTAAATATTCAGTTGGAATTTTATTTCCACAAGAGTAGACTTTTCTGTCCCATGTCATGGACACTTCCGTGATGTCAGCCTATCCCCCGCTTCGAGGGTTGCTTCGGCCCGTTGTTGCATAGAGAGTACAGCTTACAAGGTGGTGCTCATGGTTCAAGCCGCCGGCTTGATATGGGTAAGGGATAAGTATTGATAAGTCTGTTTGCGACCAAGACCATGATCCGTTCAACTACAACTGTATTGTTTTAATTTGTATATTAAATAGTATATTATTCTTAGAAGATTATTTATTCCGAACGCTGGGATTTCCAGCGGTGAAAACGTAGTAGTCCCGATCTTATGCACTCGTCCCTTTTCGATACGGACATCCATTTCAGCCCAACCTCACCGACGCACGATATCTGCACCGTCTTGACCGCGTTCGTATTAACACGTCGACAACTCTCCTCTCCGTATATCGTCTTATTTATACTCACCCATGGATGTTGTACTAGGCCCAATCGGGCAGGTTTTTAGGTCACACTCCGTGTTTGCTGTGTTTGACACCCCCACATCATTATAAAAATCCCTTCTGTGCGCCGTCCCTAACTTCTTCCCCTGAACATCCATGTGATCTATCGAATGTTCAAGGATTTTTGATCTACTCAGAGTTAATGTTTGCTCTGAAACTTGTTTTTAACGTAGCTAGTAGGATATATATTCCTTGACGGTCCTTTCACTATGATGACATCTATATTGGCATGACATGTTTCGTGATTTCCAATACAAAATATCAAGCTCAACAGTCTGAGTGATTGACCCAGGTCCAATAGAGTCAAGATGGAGTTACTATCACCTAATGTCATCGTTTCATGGAAACAGAGTGTAAATATGTGGCTGTGCGTACACGGAGTATGTGTCTTCGTAATTGATAGCTTTCGACTCCAGCATACTGCTGTATCGCACTTTGATGCACTACCACTACCGCCCCTCGTTGTTTTAATGAGCTCTGTTACAGGGAAATGAACTGGACTGCTCATAAAACAAGCTCGATAAATGATGGTAATAGCCAAGGAAATAGATGAATAGGGAAAAAGACAAGCACAGCAACAAGCTGGCTAAATTGGCTGGCCATCTAGCACAAATCGGGGATCACCGGCATGAGGCAGTTTAGTGACCTCAATATGTTCTCACCTCCAGATCTTCAAATCAAGGTTGGGATCGCCGACCTCGGGAGTACATGAGACCAGGTGAGGATGGGTCACACCTTAGACAAAAAGGAGAGCAATATCAACCTTGCAAGTTCCCATCTACGAGGTCCTCTTTGCCCTGAACATGTGCATTCCCTAGAACCATGCTTTGAGATTCGAGATTTTGCTAGAAGCATTACGAAGCCGTGTCAATGCTCTTAACTATGTTTGAAAAGCAAACCCGGTAATAGCTGTTATCCCGCCGAGCCTGTTCGACTGGCCTGCACAACCGACTAGACTAAACAAGATCCCAGAAAAACTCAATCAAGCATTTGATTTCGGGACAAACTGCAGTATTTCTAGCTCCGTCCAGGGCGAATGTCTGTAAAAAACCATGGTAAACTCCTGTACAAAATGGTATCGAATTGAACCCATAACCCCGCCAAGAAAGAACCCCCTCCCACATAGTACAAGCAAAAGCAAATCAGAAAATGTAAGCATCAGAAAAATAATGTGGGAAAACCATGGCAAAAAAAAAAAAGAGAAAAAAAGGAAGAAGAAACAGGTTTTCAAAACGCCAGTACCTTGACTTCCACAATGCCTGGTCCCTGTACATTCCCAAGAATCGGATTTCGAATCAATCAACCCAAGCATAAAAACGTGAGAAAGAGGTAGATATGGAAAAAATTTCGCGAAGTTTGTTTCCTGCTTGACCGAGTTTCGGGCAAAGCACATGTACATATGGTAGATGTCTCAAATGTTGAAAAAAATATCAAGCCACGGCACGATGAAGAGCAAACTCAAAGAGGAGCATGGCCACTATTATGATCGTATTCTCAATTACCCATGCCGTTGTGCATCATGTTTTGCTGCTGCATTTGCATTGCTGCCGCCTGTTGAGAAGCCCGCTGCTGGTTAGATGCCTCCCTATCGCGTCGCATAAGGTCTTGAACCCATGCCTTGGCATTCTTCTCCAGACCAGCTCCGTATTGCTGTGCAATTTGCGGGGGGTATTGGGTAGGAGGCCCGTACTGTGTCATATATCGTTGAGACATTTCGTGTCTCAGATGAAGTAGACGCTGCTGATAAAGGCGGTTGTATCGCTGAGCCATGTTGTTTTGCAAGTTTGGCATTTGGCCACCATTCGCTTGCGCAGCCATCATCATTTGTTGTTGTTGTTGGGGGGTCATCTGCTGCTGCTGTGGAGGACTTCCTTGGCTTGGTTGGCCTTGGGGCATTCCACCCTGTTGTTGCTTCACCTTTTGCATCTGAGCAAATTGGGCTCGCATGAGTTGGGCTTGGTATGCCTGTTGATTATGCTGAGGCACCTGCTGCATATTCGGATAGTTTTGTTGCTGCGCTTGCAACATTTGCTGCTGTTGGATATTTTGATGGGCATGAGCACTAGCTTGCATTTGGGCAAGCTGTTGTGGTGTAAATGGATTTTGTGAAATATGGCCCTGTTGTTGGGCCGCCAACATCTGCTGCTGACGCTGATGTATCAACATTTGCTGCTGAGGAGTAAGGCCCATGCCATTATTCATCTGTTGGGCATTTGCAATAGCCGGGTTCATCATTGGTGTCTGCGCCATGGAATGATTCGGGCTACCATGACTCATCCTTTGCGTTGGAGTTACGTTGCGCATGATTGGTGTAGCATGAGACATAGCCGGTGTTCCCTGCGTCATCTGAGGGGTTCCATTCCGACTTGGCCCTTGTTGACTTCTAGAAGGCGCCATCTGGTGACCCATCATGTTCGGATGCGCATGCTGCAAAGAAGATGGAGGACGAGGTGGACTACCCGACTGCTGAGAGGCGCTTATGGCCATAGGTACCGCTTGTGTGGCCATGTTGGATCCAACCACAGGGGAAGAGGTAGTATGTGGTGTTTGATTGCGAACGATAGGGGACGAGTGCTGTCCCTGAGGTACACCGTTTGCTTGAGCCATGACGTGACGGTTCTGTTGATGGGCGATCTGGGCTTGAGCCGCCTGCGCTGCAAGTTGCTGTCTTCGAGTTTCCTCTTTGGCTTGTTCCTCAGCCTGTCGCTGCTCTAGAGCGCGACGTCGCTCTCGCTCCTGTTCCTGTTGCTGTCTCTTGGCAAGTTCTTGCTTCAACTTCAGATCATGCTCGCGCTTGGCCTTCTCTTCATGCTGCATTCTAATCGTCTCTAGGGTCTTGAAACGAGAGAATCGAGGCTCAAATGGTGCAACACCTGCCGCATCATCCACCGCTGCAGCTTTAGCACCACCAGCCGTGCCAGAAGCTGTAGGCTCCAAACGCTCGTCCATGATAAGCATGAACCTCTCCTCTTCGGCTGCAAGAGCTTCGTCTGCAGCAAGCTCTGCAACCGTTCTCTTGCGACGCTTTGGTGAAGGCGGCGGGTTGTTGTGTAACGGATGAGTCATGAACTTGAGTAGGTCTTGAGAAGCCTTGAAGGTTTCCGTGGGTTCCAAGAAAAGGGGACCTGATAAGGCCCGGACAATCAAGGACTCGCACTCCGGGAGGTCTTTAGGATCCACAAGAGTCTTTTGCCTCTTTGTCGGATGACTTCGATCTGTCTGTGTACCCAGGGGAGCCGGTGATTGAGGCACAACCGACGAGGACTGAGCTAGGGCCGCTTGACTCGCGGCTACAGCTTTTGGATCCGGTGTTGTGACAAGCAGAGTTAATTCTGCTTGTAATACACGAGCTGTGGGATGAAGCACAGTAGTAAAGACTCGAGGTTTGGGCGCAGAGGGTCTCTGGCTAGTATCATTATCTTGAGATTGAGCATCTGAGCCTTCTGCCTTCGCCTGCCTGTCGGGTTGCTCTTCTCCAGCTGGTGCGTCATTTGATTTCGTGTTTTGAACATCTGTAAGCTGGTTTTGCTTCGGATATGGGGCATATGCGGAGGGTGTGATATGCTCATTATAGTTATGCAAGGAAAATGGTGTATTGTTCTCCTTAGATGAAGATGCAGTCGTCTTTCTAGCTTGCGCCGATACTGACTTGTGATCGATGACGCGAACAATGAGGCAGCCTTGAGAACCATTGTCAGCCTTCTCATATTCAAATAGCTGGTATCCATTTGCATTTACCTTCATAAAATGGCACGTTGCCGCGCAGAAGTTCTTCAATCAATTCATGTGGAATAGTTCCGGCGCGGAGATGCTCAATGACAAGTTTCATTTCAGAATTGTAAGGGAAGCTGCCATCCTGCTGGTCAAAGCGAAAATGTGTAGGGTGTAGATGCAAAATGAGGGAAGGCGGGTATTTGGCGTATTTCTTCAAGATGTACGAAGTGGTTTTGACTGTCAGTTGGTTAATACACCTGCAACCCTTACATGGAGCCATTGGATGACCACATCCACACATTCACTCACCATAAGGCTCCGCGCCCTTCTTAGAAATCCGATTATCATTTCCGGTTGGGGCGTTCCTGGTTGCTGGTCGACCGGGGCGCGTGGTTTGATCACCGGGCCTATGCGACTGGTTACGAGTTCGGTTAAGGGGACCCTTTGAGGGGTTTGCTACATTCAAGACACCATTGGGTAAGTTGGGACTCGAGCTAGCAGAAATACCCCCAGGAAGATGTTTGTTCGCGTGGGGTGGAGAGGACGAAGGCTGTGGAGGCTTGACTCCGTTAACCCCAGGTTGAGATAAAGGCGGGGGCGGTCGCTTCATTTTCGCCGCATGGGAGGTCGGTTTAGAAATGGCAGTCGCCATCTCGTTCCACGTTGATGACGCGACGGCAGATGAGTGTGAGGTGATAAGGATGTCAATTATCGGGAAGCCGATTCAAAGATGCTGGATAAAAGCCGGAGACCGAGAAAGAATGGGATAATCGATGCGCGAGACATGTGGGGATCGGTCGGTCGGTCCTGGTCACCAACGGGCAAATTCAAAGAAGGATATGGCGACAGGTGTCGGAAACGGTTAATAGAAGAGAGTGAAGGTGACCATCCAACAAGACTGTTGGGGGTGGGAAGAGAGTCGTCTACAATAGGCGCGCAAGTCGTCAGTCATGAGGATGGCGGTCATTGCCAAGGTCCTCACGTGATTGGCTGGATCGGGTTTAGTGGTGTTACGGCCTGAGGCGTCTATAAATACGTACGTTACGGAGTAGTTACGTCCTTGGCTGTCAGTTCATCGGGTCTTAAAAAAATATGATCAAAGTAGATGCATGGATTGATACTGTACAAATCAATGCCTCTCTAAAAAGCAGGTACAGATGAGGACATCTATCTACTATTTGACGTAATTCACTTGTGGAATTCAAGATCAAACATTGGATTGTCGGAGAACTCAAACACGATGATACCTAGGCTGGTTCAAGCAGACATGCCCTACTTACTAGGATTATATCGAAATATGGTAGAAATGAAGCTAACAAAGAAACGGGGGAATCGAAAGGGGAAGGTCATCACAAAGAAAAGAAAAGGGCGTAAAAGAAGATCAACATAGGTATGGACAGGCAAAAAATGACCAAAGTATCAACATTAACATCGTGGAACAAGCGCGCGCCGGATGATCACTTAATCATGGCCACATACTCGGCGTCGCCAATCGTCACCGACGCGAAGAACATCAACAACGTCGATACGTTTACCAAGCCCTGTCGTACCTTCTTTTTGCCACCATTTCTCTCCCTTATCAGCAAGAGCTGATTCATCATCGCTATCGATGAGACCACCACGGCCACCTTCATCCCCAACCACCACTATCACCTGGCGGACCCAGCCTGAGATGTGTTGAACAGGTTCGCCCTCATTTCCAGTCAAGGACTCCTGCACATAGACAAGGTCTGGCGATAAGTGACGAACAAGATGGACATAGCCAGTGGCGGAGTTGAAGGGCATGATCATGTTCTCCTTCTCGACAAGGGCCTGCGCCTGAGTGTAGAGAGTTTTGAAGAAGCTGCTGGTGCCTTCGAATTCATCATCCTGACGGGGGTCCACCTGAGTCAGGTCACCACCCACTAGTTCACCTGAAGATGTTGCCTCCTCGGGTGCGATATTTGAGAAAGATGAAGTAATTGACGGCGCCAGACGAGATGAACTGTTTTGCCCAACGGCATGCTTGAGACCAGGGGTATAAATGAGGACAAAGATCCGAGACGTTTCTAGGTCTACGTGTTCTGGAAGATGGGATAAGATTGACTGTAACTGTTAGTAAGGCAGTACTGGCTAAACAGGATGAAATAACTTACAGCATGCTCTGTAATGAATTCGTCTGAGTCGGAGGGTATGAGAGAGGAGACAACGATGACGACAGTCTTCTTCTTCTTATCGAATGCCTGCTGGCCCGCGCCACGACTTGGCAATGCGCCGCTCATTGAAGGCACAGAATCATGCTGACTTCTTTCGTGCGCCCTAGCCTGGGCTTCTTCGGACCATCTTGAATGATCTTCAAAGTCGCCGCGGTTCTCCTCCCGAATTGATGTCAGGGCGCCACCAACAAATTGACCAGCAGCAGTGACACCTGCGACCACCCTTCTGCTTGCACCGTCGAAGAGCTGTTGAGGACTCGGGGTTCGGCGCAATGCGCCCTGCATACGTCCCATGAAGCTGGGGTCATATGGCGTATCACCTTGAATGCCCTCGGCGCCTGGTGCCCGTGCGAAGTCGCTTGCGCCGTAGGCTGGAGGGGGGTAACCAGCACTGGAAGCATCGGGAGGGTGATGGTCGCCATCATAAGGGCGGTCGTCATCGTCGTCGTCTTCGTGTCGTTCACTCCAGATCCAGGCGGCAACACTCACAGCTGCAACACCCACTGTGAGAGCCAAAGGGATGTAGTAGCCCAGCGCAGTGCGTTGACCGGAGGAGCTGAAGCCGGTGCCAGCTCCACCGCGACGGCGGCGATCCTGGGGAAAAGACATTGCGTGAAATGAGCTTCAGGGACGGCGCATTAGAATCAATCGCGCAGCCACATAAATTCCATCCACGAAGAAAGGAGATGTGGGGAGAAGGAAGAGGAGAAGAGGAGCAGCCCTGTCCTCGGGGTAAGATCTCGAGTGGCTGGGGAAGGAACTACTTACCGCGGTTTATTTACGGGACCCACCGCCCGCACGTGACGCCCGGAAAGTGTCGAAGTGGGAGTCATTGTCCAAAGCCCCGCCAAAAAAAAAGAAAGCTTGCTCTCCGTCGCTCATAATCATGCCGTCTGTTCCACCGTCGACGGGGTTCCAAGCCATTGTCCTCTGTGGACCAGGAGTCTCCCTCAATACTTTCACGAGCTCCGGCAATATTCCCAAATGTCTGCTGCCTGTCGCAAACCGGCCCATGATCTTCTACATGCTGGACTGGCTCAGGCGATCTGGAATCAATGGTATGGAGGGAAAGCTCAAGGCTCTGAAGCATGCTAACAAATACTCTAACAGATGTTACCCTTGTCACCCCATCAACCGCGCTCGCTTCCATTCGGGCTGCTTTGCAGCAAAATCCATATCTTACAGCGCTCCCTACGCCGACAGTCATCGCCGCCGGCGATTCAGAAATGGGCACAGCGGAATTACTGCGACAGCCTGAAGTGCAATCTCAAATAAAAACCGATTTCCTATTACTCCCCTGCGATCTGGTGTGCGAAATCCCCGGTGAATCCTTATTAGAGGCTTGGATGGTCTCTCAAAGCACAATTCGGGAAGTGCGAAATGTTCATGGCTCTTCTAATACCCGTGGTGATCATGGCAATCGAGGAGGTGTCTGTGTATTCTACCAAACTCAAGGCGAAGCCACAGATTTTGTGGCCACCGCTCCTCTCGAGCAAGATGAAGCACCAGCGGTATCACATCAAGTCGACAGCCCATTGGCCCTTCGATACGGACTTTCGAAGCTTGTCATGGCAGCACCGTTGAGTACTATCAAAGAAAATATCGAGGCGGATAAAGGCAGCTTTCTCGTCCGCCATTCGCTGGTAGAGACCAACGCTCGAGTAAAGTTGCTAACGACTTACCGCGATGCTCATCTATATGTGCTTCCTTACTGGGTGAAGGGCTTGGTAGCTCAAGAGGAAAAATTTGATTCTATCAGCGAAGACCTAATTGGTTTCTGGGCAAAGGCGGGATGGCAGAAGGGCTTAGGAGAGAAAATGGGAATGGACAAAATACTCCACCAAGAAAGCAACAAGCCTGACAGCAGCAAAATTGATGAGACAGGCAGCTTAGATGGCGAGTCTCTAGAGGACGAGATTGATTTACAAGATATGAGCACAACGAAGGCTGGTGCACACACCCCGTCAAATTCCGGGTCTACTGAAGTTCCACCAATACTCGCCTACGTGCAAAAGGGCACCGCGCCCTTTGTTCGACGAGTCGATAGTTCCGCTGTCCTATTATCTGCATCTCTTCGTCTGGCTAAACTGGATTCCATTGAGGACGCGGGCCGCCAACACTCACCATTTGCTCATAACCAAAAGGTCGCCCACCCCGAAGGCGTGGCCCAACGATGCACTGTCACTGCAAGTGACTGTCTACTCGATCAGTATGCATTTACTTGAGCCTTATGCGTTTGATCATGCTAACTTTGAGATTCATCAGAAACGTGAAGGTCGACCAGTTTGCAGTGATCAAGGAGACTGTTATTGGGGCTAATGCTCATATTTCCTCTGGTGCCCGTCTTACTCGGTGTGTGGTAATGGACGGCGCTGTTATCGGTCCCCGCTCGACGCTGACCGGGTGCATCGTCGGTCGCAATGCCCGTGTCGGACGTGAATGCCAGCTTTCACATTGTGAGGTCCAAGATGGTCTCATGGTTGAAGATGAGACCGAAGCCAAGAATGAGAAATTCATGGCATTCGAGGGTCTTGATCAAGACGAGGAAGGCAATGGCTCGGAAGATGGCGATTTTGATGACAACGAAGATGACCAATTCTGACCAGTGACATGAATATCTACCTTGTTCATCATGTTCAGCCCTGCAGCACATGGCCCTAATCACAACCTTCAATAAAGGTGAAACCACAGGTTCGCCCATCAGTCTATAATGTGCATAGGCTTAAGGTTGGTAACAGGACTAGATCGAGTCTGCTTTAGAAAACTTCTAGCCTGTGGTGAGATGTTAATTGCTGCAGGCAGACACGGCGCCATGTGACTATCGGATCTGCCTGGCCAATTCTATGCATGCAGCTGTGATCCACAAGCCCGGGAAACTTGTATATAACCCTAGTTATTTATGTTAAAGCCGCGAAGCATGACCCCGGGTTTACTGAAGTAGACTGGGCTTTACCCGATGACCTTGAGGTTCTGCAAACCCATGCTGTGTTTTCATTTTGCGCCCTGGAACCAGGAATCCGAGGTTTGTAGGATAGGGGTTCCTGGTCCTCAACTGTAAAATGAATGGGGTCTGTATGACAAGGTTGGCTCCAACAACCGTATAGGAAGACACATTACGGAGGGCGCGGAAAGTAGATGAGTAAGTCCTTTGGGGATCAATACGGAGTACCATCTGCATAATACTAGGAATTACCATTGGGATGTGTGCCAGTATTAATTATACTCGAGTGGAGGGCGGCAATCTACTCCAATGGGGGTGGTGGAGTAGAGCTACTGGAGAGGACAATCATATGACAATCGCCCGAGTTTTTTTTTTTTTTTTTCGGAGTTTTTTCCCTCTTTCTTAGTTGGTTCTTTTGTTTTTCTTTCTATTTTCCATTATGGAATTTTCTTATTGCTTAGGGTTCGAGTTCAAAAGTAGGCGACACTATGTGAATATGTCCTTGTGCAGAAATTGCGCACCCCCACGGTGGAGAGGCCTTTGAAGGAATGTGTGATTGGCACTCGGAGATTGAATCTTCGCATGGCTCAATCTCGTTGCCGAGCATCGCCCCATTGGCCGAACGGTTCTCGTCTTATGGGAGAGCCACAGCTGTCAAGGACAACTCGGTTCGTTCCAAACTTCAGAGTTGCTTTTGTGCCCCTGCGTGGAGAAAGTCCAGCGCACGGTGCCACGAGCCTCGAGGCGTAAAACAACGGCGCCATATGATCAACACTCCTTGGCCTCCACATCTGGGCTTCCCCGGATAGCAGCGCCTAAACATGCCTAGTTGCCTTCAGGCGATTGGTCTGCTCTATTTCTGTACTTTTGCTCTTTCTGATAATGCGCAACGGGCATTTCTAACCGATGCACCTCGGGGGGGCCTCGAGTTACGTTCATGAATCACTATGGGAGATGGATCTGGTGGGAGGGGATGCAAGGCGCCTGAAAAAGATGGCCGTGAACCTCTCAAATCCTTCAGCCTGGATCAATGTCCCGAATGTGGGCTAGACATGGCGTTATGGCATCGCGGGATGTTGACACGACGCCTATTAGCGTCGGCCGGCGCGGCACGATCGAAGCAGGCCCCCCAAAAGGTGGCTGACGCTCTACTCTAGTAATTCATCATTGTTGGCGAAGAGAGAAAGAAGCAAACATGGTAATATGTGTGTCATGAATGGTCATTAAAAAAAAAATAGCAGCCAAAAATATGTATTCCGACGGTTCAGACGGCTCAGAAGGCTCAGACTGCTCTGCGGGGCCGGTTCCAAGACCTACGCGTCCATGAGCCATCTTGTGCACACTGTGGGGAAGAGAACAAGGGGGTTCTGAGTCAAGGCGTGGACATGTATGGGCTCATGGGCTTAAGATTGGCTTTGTTAGGGCTCCGCAATGGGATTCAAAATGGATTCCTTCCGCGGAATACACTGCTCTGCATCTGCGCTTGGACCGGGTTGGTAGCATGTCGATCCACGCGGGAAGAGAAGAATGCAGATCAATCCCAGTGGAGTCGCTTATGGGAGAGGGGTTGCGATAAGGAGCTCGAGGAAGAGATTGTACCAGAGAAGACTACGAGCCAATACTGGTTATCTACATGTACTCCGCACAGAATGGAAAGGGAACCCTGGATAAACTCTTCCTTCCAAGGTTTCGCGCGAACTGCCGGGGCTTCCGAGAGTCGCTCAGTCAAGTCAACCTACCAGGAACCAGCCCACCTGGGCAGGATCCCACTAGCACTTCAAGGGCACAATGCACTTGGTAATGCCAGTGTATATATTTCCCGCAGAGGTACGAGTACTCTGTACGGAGTACAGAATACTAGTAAATGCATCCTGCACTCTCCCGAGGTCAACACAGATAACGTCATGGTGCACTAGAGGGAAAGATCCCGGCAAAAAGGCGGGATGCTAGAAAAATGGCGATGAGGTACGGGAGTACGGAGTAGATGCCAAGGAACGGCGAGGTGCCTTTTCTTCAGCCTCATCGCCAATGCAGGCCCATTGGAGGGGATCACAGGGGATTCACAGGGGCTCTAGGGTAGTCCGGGCTGAAGCTGCGTGCATCCATACCCAGGCCCATCTCACCGGGAACGAGCAAGGGTTGCAGTCTGTAACAAGCCACGGAGCTCTAGAGGGGGTTTGGGGTTTATAAGTGGATGTATGTGGGTTGGGAGAGGCGGGTATCCATGGAACCAGCTCGCTGGGGATTTCTGGTGATAAGCAGTATTCGTTTATTTACAGATGTCCATAGCCATAGCCACAGCCACAGCCATAGCCATAAATGATATGACTGTAATATATAACTTTTAATCCGGCATATCTGGCATATCTGGCATATCTGTTATTATATCTGTTATATCTGTTCAGGGCACGTGCGGTGCTCGAGCCTGTGCTTCGAGTGGGTTTTGTGCCCGGGGAAACTCGAGGAATAGCGTTACAGTGGCGTCTCTCGTAGATGGCTTCTATTCTGCTGGGAGACTGCAGGCTATGATTACTTGTATGTATATTCGCGAGATGTTAGAGTTAAGCTAGAGGGTAGAGGTAGAGTAGAGGTAGAGAAGAGAAAGGTTATAGCTTATGGTAGCTTTGTGCAGCATAAGCCATAGGTCCCTTAAACCAGCGAGAAGAACCACGGAAGATACAGGAAATCGAAACAATAGATGCCCTTTTTTTTTTCTTTTCTTTTGGCACTTTTCTTGCTCTTTCCACGCTTTCCATTCTTTCCACTCTAGATATAGAGAGGCCTTGCAGTTACAGTTCTTACTCTGGCGATACCCCTATTAGCGGCTCCGGGGCAGGAACCTCCTAAATCACTCCCGCTCCCCCCTTCCCCTTCTTTCCCATCCTTCATCCCCCCGTTTTCTCTTCGTCTTCTAATCCCCCAGTCCGAGTTCGTTGTTTTCTCGACGAGCCTCCCCGACGGACCTGGTTTCTTTTCTTCCGTTCTTTGTACATGCCCCCTATCCTACCTTTCGTTTCGCCGAACTCGCCTGGTTTCGAGTTCCTGCATTCCCCATTTTTGGCATCCCAGCGTCTCCTTCTGCCTTTTGTCTTTGCCTTAATCTGCTGTACCACTATAACTTTTATGTCTTTATCTTAGAACAGGTATGATCCAGACTTGATTCCTTTCCCCTGGACGCGTTGCTCCTCCCGCCCCAACATCGTGAAACAAATCCTCCCCCCCTCCCCTCCCCCAAGGGGAAAAAAAAAATAGGGGATCAACCATCCCAATCCCTCACCACTCTAGACCGTTCTCCCTTCATGATTTTGCGGCGTGAATCGCCGATCATCTGAGCTATCGTCTTGACGAATTGTCATAGCTGACTGTGGGCCTTAATAGCATTGCGTTTTGTTCTTCGCCTGACACCAACAAACCCTCCACTCGGTCAAGTCCATCTCCATCTGATCCCGATAATTCACCACCCACCCAAAATACACGAATTGTACACGAGTTGCCTTGTCGAGATCTCGCCCGACCCGGACACTCGTGATCGTGTTTCCGCAGCCCTGGCCGAGAGAAACAATATGGCTGCGTTGGTTCAAACCATCCCGCAACAGAGTGGCACGGTTCCTGTGCTTCAGACGCGTCCTTCTTCCTCTTCAGGCAGCTTTGCCTCAGCACATAACTCGGGTTCCCGGTACCAGAATATGTCTTGGACCTCTTTTAATGCTGGAAACTCGGGGAGCTATCGAGCGGGCCACCAGGTTGTGGCTCCATACACATTTGCTCCCAACGTGACCCATACGCCAAACCATCAACACCGCCAGTCGTGGTCTCCTTCCCCCCATCTCCGTCCTGAGCACCGTACTTCCTCTGCTCCTACAACCCAGGGCCCTCCGGGCTCCCACAACGCTCCGAATTCGCGAGGAGCCCATGCTGCAGCTGGCTCTGTATCAAATTCCTCTTCATCTACTTCCTCTTTCCGCTCTCATGTCTCCAAGGATGACAGTGCCATTCCTTCTCGCCAGCCACGATCCGATCAACCCCTCCGCCCCCTCTCCACGGCCAACATTCCTCCTGCCATGACCACATCTTCCACAGCTAGTCCAGCCAAGCCATCTCCCAACCGATATCGCCGATCTAACCAGCGCGATGGCGCCCGCTCGCAGTCCCCTGCGCCATCAACGCCCACAAATGTCGATGAAGAGAGTTCAGCATCTCTGAACCGACCGGTTCTGCGATCAAATGGCCATACTCGAGTATTGAGCGTAGATGATTCTTCTCATCTTGAACGGCAACCACCAGAGTCCGCCAAACGCTATCGCCGCCGAAGTATGGGCGGCATGGACCCAGCTTCATACCCAAATCTTCAACTTCAAATGCCCCCTCCAAGCCCACCTCAAGCCGGTCAATATGACTTCATCTCGTTTGACTCTGCGCCTCGGCCCAGATCTGCCCATTCGCACCGAGATAGTTCAGGAAGTGCGCACTCAGCTCATTCTTCCACATCATCGGTAGGCAACTTACAATCACTCGATATATCCCACCAGGTATTCAAATTGACTAACCCGATCTAGGCTCGAGGCCCTTCGCCTGATCCCTCTCCAGCCCCCAACAAGGCTAACAAGCCAGAGGAGAAGCGAGTCAGCAAACCTTCGCCATTGTCACAACCGGCCACTACTTCCCCCGAATCTCCAATAACCACATCGGACAGCAAAGCCACCACTCCTGCCCCTGCTGCCACTCCCGCCTCCCCAGCACCTGAATCTCCGGCAGCAAAGCGCTTGGCTGAACTTAAGAATGATGCTAGCAAACGTCCCGGGAAATCACGTCTGCGTCGTGCATTCTCCTTTGGAAGTTCATCCGAAATTCTAAAGGCCACTTCACAGAGCAAGCGCGAGGCAATTGCTGCAGAAAAGGCTCGCAAAGAGGCTTTACGCGAAGAACTCGGCGAGGAACAGGCGGCAATTGCTGAACAGCAAGAGGCCAGCGGTTTGGGGGAGAGTATATACAGCCACCAAGGTAACTTTTTCACCGGATCCACAGATGCCCTCTCTATTTCGTCCACTGCGTCTTCGGCGTCGATGATGCTACGCAAAATGGGCAAGGGTATGAAGAAGGGAACTAGATCTTTAGTCGGCATGTTTCGTCCCAAGTCTATTGCAAGTATACATTCCGGAGAGGGTCCGGTTACAGACACTGCTGCGCCCCAAATTTCCGTGATTAATGTCGAGGCCGACCGAGAGAGTGTAACTGTCAACCCCGATCCTCAGGATATGCCTCGCGGAGGTACTGTTTTCCCCAAGGTGGAACACGGATCTGAAATTCAACGATCTGCTTCTATTCGTGAGGCCGAACGAGCGAACGCAGAATCTGCTCGATCGCGTAAGAGCATCGTGGGAGGAGACCAGGAGCGAGCAGAGGCCTTGTCAAGCATACGACGGGGTATTTTGAAGAAAACACATTCTGATGGTGCTGTTCCCCCGGCGATAAGCGGACTGAATGGTAATGATTCACCACATTCAAGCGCTCCGGCCACTCCAGATGAATCGGCTAGACAAAGTCCCCGCCCAGCTGAGCAAGTAACAATTGCTGGAGAGGACTACTTCCTTTCGGGCGGCAGTCGCTTCGCTTCCACAGACGCCAAGAGCGCTCCAATAACTCCTCAAGCGGCAGGCGGACGAAACATCGTTTTCAGCCCTCGCATCCAATTCCACGAAACATGGCCCAGTGGTGAATATGATCGACGCGGTGAGATTGCAACATGCAATCGACTTACCCCTCTCTTGGCCCAACAGATTCGGGAGGAAATCAATAACTTTAAGATGGTATGTGCTGGTGACTTTTGAAGGTTGTCCGTCCAATGCTAATGTATGACTCAGGAAATGGAGGTCCACGAAAACTCCAAGATTTACACGCACTTCATTTGATTTTGGTCGGGATTATTCTTGCGCAGCTTTTCTCAGGTCGAGTCAGGCTTTGCATTCTTGTCCATAGATCTGCATAAACTTCGGCGACCTGGGGGTGTTTGATTTTGTTTTTTTTTTCTGGTGTGATTGGAGCGGAAGAGTTATCAAGTTCAAGATCAACATGGATCGTGAACGGTGGTGAAAACTCCTCTTCGTTAATGTCGATTCGGCCATTTACACTTGCAGACCCTCATTCTGGTCTACCTTCCTCTTCCTGTGCGACTTTCAAGGACCCACGCTGAACAAAAAAAAAAAAAAAACGGGTGCGGCTTGTCTCCAAAAAAAAAGACCTCGGCGATATCCTCATGTCAATGCTCCGGCTATCTTCCTATGGGTCCTTGCCTCTGGCGTTGATTTAATGAGTTCTCAACAATCAATGGGCGGAATTCCTGTTTCTGGTCAATTTCCCTTCCCATATTCTGTCATTTCCGCATGCATTGAAAACAGTGTCATCAAGTATTGGGAGCGTCCTCATTTTTTTTCTTCTCTTGTTTTCTAGCAAATCGTTCCTCACGGTCATGTCTGGGCCACATTTCCTTTCATCTATTATTATTTGACTTGTGTGAATGCTTTCAAGCCTCTGCATTTCTCGTATATCTTGGTATCTTAACCTATCCTCCTTGTTTTCTCTCCTTCCCTACTTTCCAGCCCAGACTTGTTCCATAATTGCACCTGAATGGAAGTCATACCTTCACGTGAGATCAGAATCAAGGATCTCCTGACGGAGTCTTAGTTTCAATAGAATTCTGTGATAGCTTCTAGATAAATAACCTTGTGTAACTTCCCTCCCATAGGGGATATCACTATATTGTATATTTAGCCCTGGAGATTGCTTTGCCAACTTAGTAGCCTGTCTGATTGCCCTCTCAAACGTTGGCTATAAGAATCTCCACATCTCTAACGTTTAAAGACTAGACGTACAATCGCCATTCTCGTCGAATTAGGACAAAGGGGCACGATGGTGAGCGGGCTGGTGCACTGATTTCTTTGTCTCTTCATGCTGAATTCCTTCTCTCTGCCCGGAAAAGTGCTTTTAATCTTAAACAAGCGTAAACGAACCTTTCAAGTTATGTTTCTTAACGAGGTTCCTGTACCAATTTAATTGGAATACTGGTATTCTCTAATATATCTATCTCAGCAGTCAAGCATAAAAGCACCAATCAAGCTGCTCAATACAATTCCCCCCCTCAACCACTATTGCCACGTCACTTTGAAAAGCAAGAATAGCTTCCAACCTTGGAAGGTTTTATTATGCGAAACCAACCGCCCGTATTCGTCAATGTTTGTTTTCGGCAAGAAGACGACAGATTAGATGATCTATCTCTTCTTCATTCTATAAGAGGCAAAATCGAAGCATACCAATATACTCTTGATCAACAACCCTTGATGAGTCGATACACCATGTGTCTTTCCATCGCCATTCCTGGCGATAGAAGTAGCTACCATGGAATGGCTATGGTGACACTGGACCGCTGGATTAAATACTACAAAACCGACGGTTTGCCATTCAGACGTGCACTATTATTTGCGAGTTGAACGCAACTGGAAAGTTGGGAGCCTTTGTAATGTTTTTTTTTTTTTTTTTTCCAAGTTCTACATATATCATAGGGTCTCAAATTATAGCATAGAAGTTTTCTGGAATAATTTGTTTACAAGAATAGCTTTCTCAGACTTCTCTCCTGGGCCATATATGAAGAGGTATAGCTTCGTTGTTAGCTCCAAGACGGCGTGCATCCCATGACTACTTTCCACCTGGTTTCCTCCTTCTACGCTCTGATATGCCTGTGTAGGAAGCTACGTGCAGCTCATAGCTTCATAAAGTCGGTTGTGTCAGGATTTGTTATCTTTCCACTCGTCACAAAATTCAATGAGATATCCCCCCGCCCATAACACCATAAAACGCTTATTTTCCATGCAACATGTCAGGAACCTTAGGCCGTGATGCCAGGGAAGCAATCAGCAAGACCTTTGTTGTGTTTATTGGAAGCATGTTCCGTAAGACTGAAGCCCAACGAATCCCATGTTAGTTGTCGAGTTCCACAGGGGCGCGGGGGGACACGGTTTACATACGCAGGGGCCTTGGTGGTTTGAAGGAAGGTTTGTCTGCAGACCTGGCAAATGATGTTCATGGCCTTTTCGTTCTAGAGAGGAGATATTAAGTAAGTAAATTGTCATGAAAGCGGGCGATCCATGGATATTCACTCACGGCCTTGGACTGCGACGTAGGGCCTGCTTTCGCCTGCTTCTGGTTGCGCTCGCGCTTCTGGTTGGCTTTGGCTCCCTGTGGATGATTAGTTCTTGCCAGTGGAGCCTCTCATATGGCAACGCCTTACGTTACCCATGATGAAATGTAAGAACAGCGTGGTCGAGGGATTCGCAAGAAAATAACCTTGGAAAAAAAACCAAGTGAGAAGTTCCGCGAGTCCGAAAATTTCAAGTGTTTAGCACCGCGGGGCTCAACCAATCAAACTGTCCCGTGCGACCTCGCTATAATTGTACTTTTCTCGTGTATTTATTGTCGCATATCTCAGGTTTATAGATATTTCCAGTGCCTCTGTACCATAATGATCTTGGAAGTAGCCTTGGAAAGGACAGTCATAGTCTGGTCGGCTCAAGCTTCCCCCACTATAAACCTATCACACTCAAATGCCAGAGCGAAGAGTCAGCTGCCAGGGCTGCATATACTATATGTCTACCAGATATTTTGAATGATTTTGCATCATCTAATGCGTTGAGATGTAGATTCTCTATTACTTATTAAAAAGGCCATGTTAATGCAAAGGCCATATAGCATACACTGGGCAAATAGCCCGATGGGGGTTCCGGTAAGTCATCAACTAGTAACCTTCGTGAAAGTCATCATGCACCACATGATATGCCGGGCAATATCAAGCGATGTCTCTCAAAAGCCCATTCACTCAGACACAGGCTCCTCTGAGTCCGCAAATTTACTCAAAGCGCGTAGCCGAGCACCGTAGAAGTAAAGTAGCCAGATTCCCACAATCCCAATAACACTAAGACCGCCGAGTAGACTAGTACCCCGGGCAACTCCCAGATTCCCGAACAATGGATGAGCGAATAACACACAGCCACAAGCCAAGGCACTGCGGAAAAAGTCGTTCGCAGCAAACAGAGAGGCCGCGTATTTAGGGTAGCTGAGTGGAATGTAAACGAAGAGACATTGCATGACGACAAAGACTGTAGATCCATAAATGGTAATGCCGATGGTCGGAACAATCCAGTGAATGGAGGCGCGCGCAGTCCAAGCGAAAAGGAACAACCCGATTGTAGGCCCGAAGGCTGCTGCCAGTGCAGGAATCAGGCGGTCTTCCTGCACAGGGAACCCAAATTTGGCAATCCGGGGGCTTTGGTAGAAGTACAAGAACGACATGTACATGACAATGCCCAAGATACAGGCGACCATGATGCAGAGGAAGACCAGGCCCACTTCACCAAGGTTCATTCCGTAATCAACGGGGTAGACCAGAGGGAAGACCTCAAAGAAAGAATAGTAGATTCCATAGATGATCGCAGTGTATATTTGGACGAAAAGCACCGCGGGGTCCTTGATAGAGATTTCGAGAGGCTTGATCAGCGCATCAACAACCACATCAGAGACCTTCATATTGCGCTGATCAATCTCCGACTGCGACATAAAACTATCATTGTTAAAGATCTTTCGAAGGCGGCTGGCACGACGCAGCAAGATGGTTTGAGAGCTGGTTTCTGGGAGGAAAACTAGCATGAGGAAGAAGACCGGAGCACCAGCCCAAATAGACTCGTATAGAGACCAACGCCAGCCCTCCACCGGAACAGCAAATCCACTGAGAAGCGGCCCTAGGGCTGGTCCGCAATAGGCTGCCGCTACCTGTTCATCATGTTAGCCACAATAAATAACATTAAATTAAATAACAAGCGACGAGGGGACATACCCAAGCCATCAGGGCGTATGGCAACGCATTGAGACTATATAGATCACCAATCGAAGCACCTCCTGAAGCGAGACAAGGAGAACCGAAGAACCCCTGGAGGAAACGAAGTACCATGAGACCTGGGAAATTCCCCACAAGAGCTGTCGGGATCGAGATAATGACGAAAAGGAACATGGTGACAATGTACACCGGGTTTCGTCCGATGACGGGAATCTCCGACAAAGGAGAGAATGCTAGTGGTCCAACGCCATACCCTAAAACATAGAGACTCAAGCCTATAGATTCGTTAGCACCATTCAAGTAGCAGAGGTGGTGGTCTGGGGAATCATCCTACCGAGAGTGACTACAACTTCACCAACGCCGAATTCAGCCATGACGCCTTGCTCTGAGGTAGTATACAGCGAAGATGTTGTGTAGACGACGAAAGTGTACAGACAAATAACGGTCGTGATTAACGCGCGCTTCGTATTCGACCAGTTATGTGGATTTTCCTGGTCGTCTGTATAGAACCAGTCGACCAGTATGTGGCCATCCCTCGTCTTTCGAGGGGTGATTGGAATTGACTTGACTTTTTCGATTTCTGCTTCATTGGCCTCTAGACGATCCTCGGCGTTCAAGGTAGATGTTCGGCTGATTTCTTCGCCTTCCTGGTCGCTGGTCGTCTGGCTTTGCTCAGCGGGCTTCTCATTACGTTTCTTTTCATCAAGGCTGTTCATCATCTGAATCCATGTCTCTGGCAGTTGAAAGTCTGGCTTTTCTTCGGGATATTGGAGGTATTTGTTGTTGGTGAAATACCGAATGAGTTGCCCCAATGGGGCATCTCGAATGGTTGCGTCCATTGAGAAGTAGTGGACTGCTGTATTTGTCGAAAGCTGCCGGATGAACAATGTACTCAGGTTACCTTTTGCGATAGGTTAACTGATCCTGGACAAAGGTGGGATGCCCCTAAATATAAGGCTCTGATACTCTGTATTTCTAAACTCCGCAGAAAATTATCAAACACCGTGATGACTAGATACTTAATTATGAATCACAGGTACCAAAGTCTTCGACCTCCCAGCGCTGTGGGCCAATCAGCGATGCGCTGAGCTTCGCAAAAGGTTATAAATCAGCGGAGATCTCAGTCATCTTAACGCCGGGTGCACTTGAATTGGCCCGGCGCCGAGCGACAAGAGATCCAATGGTTCAATTGGCCAGATAAATGGGGCAGACCGCACCGTAGATTCGATTCGAAGCATGCCGGAATTAATCAGCGACTTTTCTTTCTCACCTGGGCGGGATTTGATTTCCTACGTCCTGCTAACACCACCTGGGCAGGCTTGTCATTAGCTTACTGAACTGGAAGCTCCGTAATAAGATGTTCCCAGGTGGAGTTAGGCGAGGCTCCGCTCCGTAGCCCCGGGCGCGACTGGTATGATCTGGGTAAATCATTAAGTCCGCCACGGCCTGGCTTATATCCTGTCCAGTTCTAGTAGCTCCGTAGTAAAGGCTTCCAACCCTCCAAGGGTGGAACTTTGGAACTTTGGAACTTTGGAGCTTTCCTAATAGTCTGGGCCCTGCTCTTGGCGTCAAATATGAGGAATTCCGGATTAATCATCATACGGATTAGCCTATTCAAATAAACTTTTCTAGCCTTGTTTTCCAGCCTTGTGGATACTTGGTGTGGAATGATGGAATCACAGAAGACCGCGTTGCGTACTTCAGCGTACAAATCAGCATTTGTTCACCGAAGTCCGACTCTCTCAGTCCTTGCCCAGCACACATGTAGCATCGTATCCCATCTACTGAAATACTGGTCCCTGTTATATGCTGGCCCCCGACAGTTGTACTACTTACGAAGGTAGGACGGACGAACTAGCCCTGGAGTATGTAGTTAGATGGGTCTAGCCTTCTCTACACTATTCAGGGTCACGCTCGACCATAGCGCTCGTTTGACCCTTTTGAGCACAAATCCACGTTGGAAATAAGCCCTGGGAAATCGGAAGTTTCTGGGGGTTCCACCCAAAGCTTTACAGAAATACACTACTGGTAGGTTTTAGCCCTTCAGGGCTTTGTTCTTTGTTCATAAGAATAAGATTGCAAGTTTTTAACTAGGTAATAGTTGTCGCTCCTGTAATGTACATTTCGTTATACCGACACAAACCCCTTCACCCCCCCCAACGCTATACATAATGGTGGAAGCCTTGATTTAATCTCCAACATTATCAGGCCCGCAGGTGTTCTCTCTATTGCTGTTTGATTTCCCTGCTAACGACGACATTTCATAGGGTGGCGCAAGCAAGGAAATCCAAACTCCCTGCCGGGCTAAGCATAGTTGTTCTTCACACGTGAACGAATGACATTTGTCCCCTTTGTTAAACTCCAAGACTCCAAAAGAATGCCGCAAAGTATTCACATCGCCTTATCTAGTGCATCATGCGCTTCTATCTAGAACTCCGAAAGGGTTCTGTCCCTTCGTTTCCGTGACAATCGATGGCGCTCCACGGTCCTCCGCAGTCTGCTTCTTGGCTCCCTTTTTGGCAGGCACGGCTGAAAAGCCATCATCAGAGCTAGATTGAGCCGCAGAAGTAGTATTGGCTTTGCTGGCGGCGGATGAGCGAGTGCGCACAGGAGAGTCCTGGTTACTCTGCTTCGCAGCAACCTTCTTGGCATATGCCTTGATGACTTCATCATCGGTGCTCACCTCGCTGGCTTCGGTCTGGATCGCAGCCCGCTGGATCTCACGACTCAATCCCTTGAGGGCTTCAAGACCGGCCTTCTCGGCTGCCTCCATATGAGTCGGCTGCTTAACACCAGTGTCCTTGCGCTTGAGGTACGAGCGAACAAAGAATCGCATGAAAAGGTAGGTCAGAGGCAGTAGGTATGACACGTTCAGCCAGATGGCAAAGGCCTGGCCAGTAGTGTCCATGCATGTGACCATTTGCTGGGTGTAACCAGACTGGGGAGTAGGCACAGCTCCACCAACGTTCTCGGCAACTCCATCAGCTCCAGCAGCACGGAAAGCAAGCTTTTTTAACCAGGGGACCATGCCGGAATCGGTGGCGGCTGCACTTGAAGCCGCTCCAAAAGTAGCAGGGATCGCGTGTGACAAGTTGCGCAGGGCGGCACTGCCCACGGGGTAGGGAAGAGTGTACTCGACGAACAGGTATGCGGCGGCCATGTTAGTACCGAAGACGAACTGGGTGATTTGTACTGAAGTCAAGCTTCGCTTGATCGCATTGGGAACACGAATGCGCAGGGCAGTGAAGGTATAGTAGGTGTACTATAGTAATGATCCAATTAGCTCAAGATATTCAGGACATCACCACCACCACCACCACCACCATCCCCAAAAATTGAAGAAAACACGCTGAGAAAATTTTAACTTACCATCATGGCGTGGATACCAGAGTTGACGAGAGCAAATATCCAAATGGGAGGAGCCATGTAGCGGATGCCAGCCCACATACACATCATAGCACCCGCGTGGTGGTATGTTTGCAGAGTGGAGCTCTTTTTGCCCTTGGCCAAGATGATAGCGGTGTCAACAACCTCGTAGAACTTGGACAAATAGAAGATCCAACCGAAGTAAGCTAGGCCCTGGTTCCAGAGACGGCCTGCGTCAGTTGAATCGGGCACTCCGTTGGTCAGCTGGTAGGCTGGGTTGGGAATCGACCACTGGTTGGCGTTGGTGGAATATACTGCAGCATTTCCATAGCCTCGGGGGCCATTGATCTTGCAGAGAGAGTCCACAACTCCTACGAGGCCATTGGGCTCGTCGCGGTCTGGCAGTGAGTTGCTGAAGGCCTGGAACATGCCAATGAAAGTCCAGGCTGAGTAGACAGCCAGAAAGACATTGTGCAGCACAACAAACAGCTTGAAGAGACGCGAATGGCTGAAGGCGTAGGGCTTGTAGCTGCGGCTCTTGTTGATGCGGTTGACCAGGACCACGGTTAGGGCGTAGACACTGGCAATGGTGATTGGCACGCGAATATCCAAGACCTTAGTGTAGAGGTCATTGGGGATATTGAAGGGCTGCTTCCAAGAGAATTCTGAGACATGGGGAGCTGGAACAGTATAGGGCTGTTCTGTGGGAGGGAAATTTAGGAGCGACGCGGGAGGAAGGCCGATGCGAACGGTGGCAGAGCCGAACTGGGAGGGCACGTTAAAATCGTACATGATGAAGACCCGCGGACACGAGGCAGCACGACTCCGAAGAGACCAGAAGGGATATAAAAAGGGAGGATATCACGAAGGGGTGGGGAGGACGAAAAAGTGCTTCCTTATCGGCGGGTGGAGCCTGCGATAAAAACTGTTGGGATTTGGGGGAGCCGAGGTCGATCAAAACGCATTGGGGACAACTCCCCAGTTTTTGGTCTTGCAGAGTATGAGCATCTCTCCTGTTGAGTTTCGTTTCTTTCAGTCTATCTCTTTTTGTCCTTGGCATGAATGGTGCTGTCACTGCTGTGTGTCAGACACGCGACACGGCACGCGACCCGTCGTCTCTCTAGGACCTATACCAGGGCTTTCTCAAAAAGTATCTAGAATATGCGGGCGCAGAGAAGGGAATTGATCCATGGATGACATCAATATATGAATATAATACAACGTTCCAAGGGCCTTGCGTCACTCCACCTTTGGCGGGTGATTCACAACAGTGGAATCGTCGAGTGGATGGTGTTGGCTGAGTCATCAGCCCAGGCGCATCCAACAAGTCCCGGATTGATCTATGGATACATAATTCATGGATGCAGGATTACAAAGCTGTTCTGAAGATCATCAAGAGGCAACTGCAGAGCTCGTGTTGGGCCCAATCACCTGGAGTTCTGTGGGCATAATGCCTGCCCCAACATCTTTCAGAAACAGTATAAACAGGCCGGCTCATTGGCTATTCACATGTAGCCGAGGCGGGCTCTTTCTCCAATGGGCAGAGATGTACAGAGTTCTCCGTACTCCTGGTATAGTACCTTCCAAGGTTGCCATCGCGTTGGGGTTTCACGACAGTGCAGAGGCAGTAGGTTCTTTACTACGGAGTAAAAATACTCCATTCTATGGTATCAAAAAGTGTTGGTCAAACCTTCCAACCTTGGAAGGTTGGAAGTACCTTCCAATCAACTGCGGCTGCCTCCTATTCCAACTTATATGTAGGGTATCTTCTGGTGGCAACATATAAATCTAACCCTTGGAAGTAGAATCTCACGCAGAAGCCGAACATATTTGGGAAGAAAGAAACAAGATTTCAGCCCTGAACTTCCTTTCGTCGGAATTCCGCTTGAGGAATAGAGTCAAACGATCAAACGATAGTTCTGAGGAATAATAGATAACTTTGGAAGTTCATCTAGGCAGAGCCTTGGAAATTCCATCTGCTACGACTTCTTCCGGTAGTGGCGGATCGGCATGTACCCACGTCCTCTATTATCTGCCAAGTAGTTCACCGATGACATCAGCCCTGGAGAGCTGGAAGACCTACATACCCTTTCATTTGTATTCATTTGTATTTTAGCGTTCACGTGGACCTTCCCTTGCATCCATAGATATTCCTGCGTATGTGCATTCGTTTGATGAGGTATTGCTACGCTCAATTAGTATTACATACAAGAGTATCCCTAGGCAAGGTCCATATCATTCGATGTAGTGTGCTGTACACCAAATATTTATTTTTATTTTTATTTTTAATTCGCTCTCTGACAAGACAATTAGGCTGCTCTCGGCTCTACTATCTCGTTCTATCCAACAAATGGGCACCAGGCCATCCATGCATGTAGTGTCGTACAAATACAATTAGGTCCTTTTTTACAAGTGTTGCGCTCTTAGCGAGGTTTAGTGTTGAAAGGGATAGGAGGCGGGGTTGGTGCTGATGACTCGGCGGCAACAGCGACCGCAGGCGTTGCGCGGATCTCAGCCTTCTTAGGCGGAGGGGGTGGAGGCTTCTTGCGCTGGGCTTGCGTCTCGATAGACGCACCCGACGTGGATGTTGTCGTAGAAGGGGCGGCATTCCTGGGAGGTGGCCGGGGTATACGTTTGTTTGTCTCCGCTGAGGCCTTCTGGTCTTCTACGAAGGTACCAATCCGTGAGGTGAGGCCCCCCAATTTCTGTTTCCCCATATCGATTTTGTCCGCATGGCGATCACGAAAACCTGGAAGAGGGGCCAGTTCAGAATCTCCGGGATATGGGGCTGGGGTAGATGAAGCGCTGGATGGGGTTTTGTACTGGGCCTGCGTCTCGATAGATGCGTCCACACCGGATGCCGTCGTAGGAGAAGGGGCGATATTCCTGGGAGGTGGCCGAGGTATGCGTTTGTTTGTCTCCGCTGAGGCCTTCTGGTCTTCTACGAAGGTACCAATCCGTGAGGTGAGGCCCCCCAATTTCTGTTTCCCCATATCGATTTTGTCCGCATGGCGATCACGAAAACCGGGGAGAGGGGCCAGTTCAGAATCTCCGGGATATGGAGCTCGAGTCGGAGGGGCTGGAGAAGCAGAAGCGGTGGATGGGGACTCCGCCGTGCGCATTTGCGAAAATCGAGACTGAAGCTCACTGACCGGGGCGCCGTGGCCTGATACAGGAGATGAGTCGGTATGTTCTCCAATCCCCAGCCCAGGCACTGAGACCCCGGCGTTTGAGAGTCGTGCGGTAGCTTCTTGGTTCAGATACCCATTCGATGGTGATGATGGTTCCGCGGAATAGGCTGGAGGCGGGGAGGGACTTTGTGACGGTGGAGCCGCGGTGCGAGGAGGAAGGCGAGGGGGAAGTTGGGGTTTAGGTTTTCTACCTGGTGCTGGCGATGAAGACGAACAACCAGGGGAATCAAGCCGTCGAACCGGTGGCGGTGGTAGATTAGCTGTAGACAACCCTGTGGTGTCCACTCGATACGGTACCGGAGGTGGCTTGGGCTTCGCTGCATCTTCTTGTTGCGCTACTTCTTCTTGTTGGTGCTCAAGCTGTTGTTGAGACAATGGCATACCAATGCCTCTTCTATCCGGCGTAGTCTCGTTGGGGAGCGCGGCAGGCCCATGGTAGTTGATATGCTTTGGGGGTGGCGCGAAGGACGCTGGATCTTTTAGAGAAGAAAGTGGTTGCGAGACGTGGTCTGCGCGATCCGAATTTCCTGTATCTTGACCTTTCCCCATCAAACCAGACGCGAAGGATTTTGGATTTTTCAAAGAAGAAAGCGATGACGAGGAGCTTTCCTTGCGATCGGAATCTCCAGTTTCTTTACCTTTTCCCATCCAACCGGCCTTTTGATATATTCGTTAGATATGCGGCGTGTGAATCCAGGGGACGAGGACCTACCACTTGATTGATGCCTTTGAAGTCTCCTCGCCAGCTCTCTTTAGATTCACCATCCTTACTCTTGGGGTGCCAGCCCGATTTCATACTAAAACTGCCACTCATCTTGATCAATGCGGGGGCTGTATGGTCTTGACGGTGATAGCCCGTAGGCGATGGGTGACGTTATTTGACCCCCGCTTAACTCCACACAGGTCACGTGGTGGGGTCTGGTCGTTGCCAAGGCCAGTACTCCGATCCCCCATTGCGTGTCTACGGAATGTGTACTCAGCACTTGTATTCCGTACTCCTCCAAATCCTCCAGGATCCTGAACATCAGAAAGGTAGACTAATTAATCCGCTGTCCCCTAGAGAACGCTAGAGAGTGGACCCGTTGCGAAGCCAAGCCTTAGAGAGACCAGAACGGGAGATTTCCTATGTGAATTTCCTACATGAATTCCCTAATGAAAACGGCTCTAATTGGAGTATGGTGGTTGCCTAGCCGCGAGATCCTAACATCAATTATCTATTTATACTCAACAGGTTTCAATCATTTCAAATATCCTCTGTGCCGGGCAATCATATTAACAGAATAACACTCGTTTGAACGAGTCATGCTCAGCATCTGTTGGTAGCAACTAACGATAAATAGATGGATCCGAACTGGGGCCAGGGCCCCGAAAGTTGTACTCGCAGCGCTGCCTCGAGAGGAACTATCAGTTAGATATTGCAAAGCTTACCTCTCCGTACATAGCAGGGACATCCATTTCCATTTCATAGCCCAAACCCAAATGGTCAAGGCAATACATTGCAACATTAATCGAGATTGACTGGGGGGGGGGGGGGAGAAGGTGAAGTGTTAAATAGACAGTGCCATAAATAATCTTGCTGGCCCCGGAACTGGGAGCCTTACGCCCAATATGGTTAGCGCATGATGATCCCACGCGCCCGCCCCACCAACTGGCCAATCATATCTCGCTCGATACGTTACTCGTGGCGCGATAATTATAGAATGCTATCCATATCCGCACCAAAAAAAAAAAAAAAGACGACTTTCGTTGGGATTTCCCTCCTCAAAGAGCCCTTACTGCTTGAGTATGTTATGTCTGTGCAATAGCTCCTGATAAATCCGCATTCCTATCTCAAGAAGTGCGCCAAGCTGGGGCCACCGCGACAATAGTCCGCACTCCGTACATTAGTCCTTCTACTACACTGCCCGCTAAGACTCCACTTGATGGGGGCCCAATGGAAAGTACTACGAGGTGCAAGGCTTTCGTCGTGACCTGCTAGGAACCTAAATGCGTCGGGGCTTAGAGGACGCGCTTGTCGGCATATCTCGTATTTTTGATCCAAGTCCCCCTCTTTGTCCGCGAACATACGTTGCTCTCTTCGTCTTTTTCTTACTGGGGATTCTTCAAGACAGTGGACTCCCAGGAGTCTCTGTTGATCATTATTTACGGTACTATGTCGCAAAGCCTCCCGCTGCCCGCGAGAGAGGCTGAACCTCAACTTCAAGACACTTTGATTGACCGGGCTCCCGAGGCGCAAATAAGCGGAGTACCGAGTGTGATATGGAAACCAGATTCTTCGGGGATTTATGATATCCCAATAACAATCGCGCCGTCGCAGACAGCAGATGCCTCAACTGTTCCTGATTGGGAAAGCATTTGGGGCACAATAATCTCGCAAGCGTCGTCGGACCTATCGTCGTACTTGACAGCCTCAGATACATCTACAATAACAACTCCAAGCCCCACCGAAACTTCAACTTCCATTTTGACTAGCAGCACATCGGATCTGACAACTACGACGAGTACAGCATCATCAACAACAATAACCTCGACTTCATCGCTCGCAACGAATAGCTCAACTGCAGCTCCTAGTACGAACTCAAATGGGACATCAACAAAAACCAAGCTAGCCATCGCTCTGCCAATATCTATCATTGGAACTCTAATCCTGATTGCCCTGGTGTTCTTCTTCTTACGCCGCCGACGCCAAGATCGACGACAAGCATCACCCGCGTACGAGCCAACACGAGCAATATCCGGCTTCTCCACTTCTGATTTGATAGTTTCTCAACCTCCAACGGCGGCCAGATCAGCTCCCCGTTTCCCTATGCTGGATATTCCTGATATAGCAGACGATGAAAGTGGGTTTGGTACCTTCATCGAAGAGATCTCACCACGAGGAGATGAACACATTCAAATGGGTTTTGGGTTTTCTTCCTCGAATGACCGTCATGTCAGTGGAACTACGCAAGATACGACGGGAATGAGCAGGACTGCTTCTTTAGCAGGTCTGGAGCCCAATTGTGATGATAGGGAGGATGCCGCGTCTTTGGTATCGCCTGTGGTTGGGCAGAGGAGAGATAGAGATGATGATATGTCTTCAATATCTTCTTATGGGGGGTGATAATAGGCCCCATGATTATAATATGGTTGCTTCTTTGCGGTAACACATGCATCCGAAAAGAGTTGTTGATGCGCAAATAATTTTTGTTTTGTATTTACCTTTGTATTTTAGCATCGGCGTTGGCGATGGGCATGATTCCCTGGGAAAACTAGCACATTGAATGTTAATTTTTTTTTTCAATCTATTTGGATATCACATGTCCCGCATGAGCCTTCAATTCCTAGTAGTGACATGGGTAGGAATAGTTTGTCGTCAAATCCAGGTGGGCAGGGGTTACTATTGAATGGCTTTTTCTTCTTCACTCTGTTTCACATTCACATTCTCTAAACCGAAGGTCAAGTGTGGATATTGAACTTGGAATTCAACAACATTGGAACAATATTACGTTTAATGACAACTGTGTGATCTAATTTTCTGACATACTATTATGTACAAAGTGTTTCTGTTTCCCGTCATCAGGAGGTCGGCTGTACTATCTGGCTGCGCTGAATTCAGCCTTGTACTCCTTGACGTTTCCCTTGAGGAGTTCACGCAATGCCATCGTAGCATACTGGCTAGAGCCCAACTGGAATTTTAGCACAACGGCGATCTTGTCGCCATGCTGAGTGTCAGAAGCATCGGATGTAGTGCTATCTTTCTGCTTCAGCTTGTCCAGATCCGTCTGTACAAATTGTTGGTCGTCCTCGGAATAAAGTTTCACGTCGAAAGAGTAATCAGGTCCCATACGGCTAAGTATCTTGCGATAGCTGCCCATTAGACTGACATCTTTCTGCTTTCGTCGCATATTAAATGGGTCCAAGCCACCGCCTTTCTCGCTGGCCATGAAATCGCGAAAGAAATCGGTCATTTTGTTGGGAGGGTAGATGATATCGAACCCGACCATGGGAAGCACGACGTCGAAGATAGTGTATTGGCCGCTTGCAGCTTCCTCAGCCGTCAATGCTCGAGCTCGTGTGACCATGTCCTCGGCGGCGGTGGCGCTGTTGTCACCCTCAGGGAGCACAACAACCTCACCATCCTCGTCAACTGCATCCTGGGTTTCAAGTTTAGGGGCATCCTTGAGACCAATCTCTTTGTCACGGTGCTCTTGGACAATGACCAGATCGCCCTCTACCACTTTATCGCCATACAATCGCCAACGCTCGCTCGTGGCATAGTTGAACACAAAAGATTGATACGCATGCACGTACATCAATCGCAAATTCCGAGGAATAGCTTGCAAGGCGCCAAAGAAATCAGCCTTTGCGCGGCCCAGATGACGAATGATAGAGGTCTCTGCAGAGAACTTTCGTGGAAGCTTGTCCAATGCATCACCGGCTCGCCCCGTTGTACGGAATATGTTGATAGCTTCGGCTCTTGACTTGTCATCAGAGCCAATGAGGGCCGTCGAGTTTTCACCCGCCTGAGCGGCGGCAAGAGCGTTCGGATTGTAGTCTAGAATGGCATTGCAAGCCCCTTCAAAATTGCCTTGCAACATTTGAACACCAATTGTGTCGGTTCGCGTGGAGAATGTTCCGAATCGCTGCAAGCCAAAGTAATTAAAGTATCCACGTTCGTGGACGTTCTTTAGAGAAGTACCAACAATTTCAGAGGCTTTAGCAAGGGCAGCCTGGGGGTCTTGTAAATCCACACCAGGAATCTTGCAGTCACGCAGGGTAATCACAAATTCATTACCCTGCAAATCACCGAGTTCGAGACCTTCCTTGCGATACTCAAAATCGCCCAACGTCGCATTGCGAAGGGTCGAGTTCAACTTGGCGAGTCTTTCTACATGAACTCGAAAAACGCAAGCGCGCTGTGAAGTGACACCACGACGATCCTTTGTTCCAGCAAATTGAAAGCTCTTGGGCTGCATCTTCAATTGTCTTGCAAGGAATGATGCGACCTCCATTGTGTCTTTATTCTCTTTGTAGATTGTGAAGTGGAGGTATGGGCCACCCAATTCGTTCCAATCGGTGCGACCACCGCCGCCTCGGCCACCACCACCCCGACCACCTTGGGGATTGCGTTTGAACCGGTTTGGGGCTGCAGTTATGGAGAGGTTGCCTTCTCCATCAGCACTCGATTCCAGCTGCGAATTGAAGATCCGACGGACGGACTGGTGGACCTTGATACGCTGTTCCCGATCCTTCACCAAAATTGTCACCTTCCCGAGTTCGCTTGGTTTGGCTTTGGGTGTAGACATGGCATGTTTGTGAAGTTCAATGATGGCCGCGGCGTTTTCAGTGCCAAAAAGTTCCCCCAACAAAGCGTTGTCTTCCTCAGATACCTCAGCAAGCGCAACAGCCCCATCTTTGCCCGTGTCTTTTGTCTCCTCGCCCTGGGCCGCGGCTTTTTCGGACTGGTCATGGGCGTCTGACTTCTGAGCATTCGGCGCGGAGAGATTTCGGAGGTGGACGACTTCGCCTGAGGGCATGATTTCGTTGACCAAGAAATCGGTATATCTTGGTACGTTGTTTAGAGGTTAATTCATAATAATCAGGTCATAAGATTAATTACCTTTTCTTTAGAATCCCCGAAAACCCCTCCAGGTTCGCTGTCACCAGATCAGTGATGCCAACCTCCCGCTCCTTCGCGGCATGGGCATCTTCGCCCGCATCCTGTGTAGGAATAATGCCTGGGTTTCCTGTCGCCGAGGTCTGTTCAGTCTTTTGCCGCTTTCGCGGTGACTCCAACTGCTCCGGTCGATCCATTGTAGCCTGTTTGAAAAAGTGACGGAGTCGAGGTACGAACCTTCTGGTCACAAATTTGGAATAGCGCGAAAGGCGGGCTAGCCCTACATTCCGCATTGGGAAAGCCTGATAGCTGAATCTGGGGTTACAGGATATCAACATGCAGTCTTTACAATGGGTTGTCTCGCTATTTTACCAAATATCAAGTTCACGTTCAGTCAATGGCAATTAGATCTATGTATACAAGCTTGAATAATTTATGTGAACGCTCAATGCAAAATAATACCAATCCCCTTTCATCCGAACAGCTTCTTCTTCCAGCTTTGCTTCCACGGCTTCCATGTCCCACCAAAACGGTGATTAATGCAAGCATGATCGCTGAAGAAATTCTCAGCTCCACTATGCCGTTGACCATTGCCCCAGGCGTTAATGGGTAATACGCACAAGCCACCGAGCTGCGATCCAGATTTAGCCTCCGCCGCGTCGACACATAGTGGCTCTGAAAGTCGATAGAATGGGGCCCACGTCACTCGGTGCGTGGGTGCCGGTGACCCTGGAAGTATAAGGTCGCCAAATTCCTCATCCGCGTCGATAGATTCTCGGATGAGCGGATGGCTAGCTGGCAAAGTACTGGACAACACATCTAGCACGGTGTCGGTGAAGACGCCCGGCCCAGTAATCTCCAAAGTGGATTTCTCATCGTAGCGCGGGCCGAAGAAAATGCTACTCTGGTCAAGATGACTCTTAGTATGTGACAAGACACGGACAATTAGCTCGCGTAGGATCGGGCTGAACCGCTGGGGGGCATATATGTTGTATTGGATAAATCCATATCTTCGAACCCAGTGCCAGTCATGCATCTTCTTTGGCGAGGCAAATGGCTCATCAATCTCCAGCCCTATGACAAGCGAAATGTCCAGTTGTTCAGCGCTAAAGACGGATTTTTGTAAGGATGGGCATTTTTTGATGGTCCGTTTGGGGAAAACGTCCATGTCTGCATAGTAGCCTCCGTAGTACCACAGCACAAGGTATCGCAACAAATCGGCGCGTAAGACATGATGAGGATAAGAGTAGTAGAGGTGTGCTAGCCCAGGTATAGAGGAGAGAGTTACAGTAATGAACTCATTGGCCCATTCAGTCGTAACCAGCTGGAGGAAGAAAGAGAAAGCATAAGCATGTGCGCTAAGATACAGGTGGGCCTCGAAGCAGCAAGGAGGTATGTCGACAACCCCCAAATTATCACTCACCTTATAATCCCACTCTGCATTCCGTTCTTCAAACCTAAGGGAATCTTCCCCGCGCCTCTCAGGAGTGGGTTCCTTCCCCAGATAGATCTGCCAAATGGTGTCTGGGGTCCCAACACTCCCATGCAGTGTCCTTTCCTGTTCTTCTAGGTATTGAAGCGCACTGGAAGCCTGGGACTCAAAATCGCGATTCGGACGGGCACGAAAAGGCGAATGGTGTAAGTAATGAGGTCGCTCGTCGTTGGAGGCAGAACTGGAGGGGCCGAGCCGCGTTCTCAGGGATGACAGAGTATATGACAACAAGACACAGACGAGGATGGCGCTGAGGAGATGCCGGACTCTATATCGAGAACCCACCAAGGGGGACCAGCGCCTCAGCATGGCTCAAACTCGCTTAGCATGGCTCTGCACTGACGTTGAAGAAAAGAGGCTCGAATAAGCCCGACCCTGAAAAGGCGACGATCGCCAAGCTTTGGAGTTCCGCTCTGTGGGACCTGGTGGCCCCGCTTACTGTACAGCTGGGAACCGCAATAGATGGGCATGTCCTCTTTAAAGGAGATGGGCATGTCAAGCGGACATAGCATTGTCAATTTTGTTATGAAATGATCAAAGGAAAGTTTGATTCATCGTTAAGTCAATAAATGCAATCAGAATGCAACGCCAGTATCATGCTACCCAGTCGCACAACTATTTCGTAACTCTTGTAAAGAAAATGTAAAATCTATGGACATTGTCTTCACATAACACAACGCCAGTCAAAGTGCTCTGTCTAAAGTTTATGCTGGACGTAAAGTCAGACATGCAGGCTGGCTCTCGCTCAGTCCAGCCCACGCTTCCTTGATTGCCACAACAATAGGCCACACTTTCTTGCGAGCGGCCTTTCGATCAGTACCGGAGGCCAGCATATCCTCATACTGGGTGTGCTTGTGCCGTATATGAGCTTCGACGGCAAGACTGGCTTTGCGTTTGTCATCGGGAGTCGTAGCACGTCCTACCCTGCCAGATCCCTTGAGGAATGAGTGGTCCAAGATCAGTTTAAGGGTTTCCTCTGGCATCAATGGAAACTCGGTCTGCAGAAGTTCCTGGCCGCGGCAAATAATCTTAGCGTCTCGAACTTCTACGGCGCGAGCTCGGCTACTAGCTGTCAACCCTGCCTGGGTTGTCACATTAGAGTAAATATCTTCAGGAACCCGAATACCCAAGGTGCGTTTGCCTGAGGGATCCTATGGTTGTGTTTAGCCAAGAATTATGTTGATATGTGGTAGCCAGACTTACATAGACAGCAAAAACGACTTGAGAGGACTCTTTCGTGTCACTACGGCAATGTCTGGTGACGTACACGTCTCCCTTGGGAACGAAGACGTAATTTTCAGGCATGGGCTCTTTTCCGAAGATGTTCTAATGAGCTATATGTGAGTGAAATGCTTTACTGAATATGAAAATAATAAGATTCGCCTACCTCTTCTAACGGGTCATTCGTCTCGGGCAGGGCAACCTTCGACCTGGGCTTGGCTCCGGACTGTTGCTTTGAGACGCCACTGGTACCAGTAGTCTTGCGGGCACGCTTTCTGAATCGAGGACGGCGGTTCCGCCTATGCTGGTTTTGACCAGAAATAGGCGCCATGGCGCAATCAGGGTCGGGGAAGGGGAGAGAAACCTGCAGGCGGGAAAAGGACAGGCCAAGAGCTCGGCGTCAACAAAGCGAATGACGTCGATTTGGAGCCTGAGTATTTTCTTTGATCTTGAAACATTACAAACGGCGCAGGGAACATTGCCTCTGTCCAGCCCTTTGAATCAATCAAGCGTTTGATATCTTTTTCCTCTACTGGAGAAGCTGTGGAATGTGGCGTGCGGTGTGGCTGGTGTTCTGTTCTGCCTGAGATCTCAGGCCACCGACAAGACCAAAAGCCCCTGCAAGACTTGTAAATGCTGCCTACCCAGCATCTAATCTACTCCGTATGGTGTTTAGAATTTGGCTAACAACTATTGATTAAGGTAGCACGTGCTATGGGATATTGGAACGGCCTCGATGGGTGTACCGTGGACGGATTGCTCATTCATCAGAACCAGCCTACAAATAACAAGGTAGGGAACTATAAACGGGCTTCTTATTATTGACTACGGAGTACTCCGTACTTCCAGTCCACAGATAAAGGTAGTCCGGGAAACATCTTCTAACGAACTGTCCGGGGCTTGATAGCTCTAGTGGAGCAGCTCGTCTCCAAGCGGAAGATAAACCCAGCTCGAGTTCAGCGGGTCGAGACATCAAATTTAAAAAAAAAAAACAAGATCCTGCATTTAGATCGGATCCGCAATTTCCAAGCATCTCACGTGGTCAATTCCATCTGTCCCCACGAGAAGCGATCTGATTTTTCTTGAGAGCAGATCTGTGAATAAGCAAGAGATTGGGATCGTCGGTTCGAACCGAGGATAAACTGGTTGGTTTAAAGAGAGCTGAGACTCCTCCTGGGGGACCTCTTAGCGTCGGGGGTGTAAGGGCAAAGCGGCACTAGTTATGCCAGGGGCCGCGGATCGGCTGCAGGCGACAGTACAGCAACAAGTGTGTCAGGCCCGGGGCCCCTAGGCCTCCCTGGATCTAGAGTAAAAGGGGTGGCACAGTATCAGAGAGTTCAATCAATTCTTCCTTTCTTACTCCGTGCTATGAAAATGCCAGAAACAAGTCGACTATCGATCTTTTTCCGCATGGGGAAGGAATCGTGGGGGACCACATCTTTCAGCCTTCCCACCACAGCTGCGTCGACCCATTCTAGCAGCAATAGCACTCAATTCTCGGTATAGAATACAGAATAGAATATTCTAGTATCTCTTAGTACTCCTGATAACCTGATAGCTCTAGCTGTCGCCATCAGTGGAACGGGGATTCGAGAACCAAGCGCGGCTTGGAACAAGGCTCGATCTGGGTCCGGATCGGCACTTCTTCCAAGTCCTTGATCTAATTCAGCTGGGGATGGCACGTCCTCGGGGGCGATAGTCGGATGGACTGGAAGACGTAACTATACAACGACAAGAGAATAGAGTAGGCTTTCCAGAAGATAGCTAACTAGTTAGTTAATAGAAAGAACGTTCCTAATATGCAGAGTCATGAATATCCCCGAATTCGCAGTGGATCGGTGGAGGCTCGTTTGAGAATTTTATTTAATTTATTCCCTTTTCTGTCCGGAAAAAAGAAACGCAGTTACAAACAGAGGAAAAAGAAAATAACTTCATTCCTATGCATTCTTGAACTCGTCTCTTTCCTCCTGGGGCAGAAAAAAACAAAAAAAAATCCTCCGTACTTTCTTTATCATATTACTCTGTACGGCCGAGTAGACTCTGGCTGTTACTGTCCCCTTCGGTGCTCAGACGATGATCTAAAATAGGAGACGTCAAGGGTCGTGGCTTCTCTTCTCCAAAGGACCAAAGGAAAATCCTGAGATCAAGAATCTCAACCCTCCACTCGGGCTTTCTCGCTGTCATATCCTCCCCCACCCCCCTCCTGTCGAGCATTCTTTGTCTTTCTTAAGGTTGCCTGGCAGCTGGACCTTCAATGGTTGCCGGGCCCTGGGTTGCTGACATGAGTTGGGATCACCCTGTTCACAGGTATGTCCCCCCCTTCCCTCCCTTTGCTCATGCGGGGCCCTTTTGTTCCTTCATGACAATGGTCTTGTGCACTCCAAAGGGCTGCCAGTCTGTATTGTTGCCGTGACTGCAAAGATGCTAATCCACCCGGCCATGTTCAGCTTCAACTATCCGAACGAACCTCAAACCCCAACGAGAACCCCCACCACCTCGACCCTGGACTCCTTCAACACCCCCAAACTCGAATCTAGCTTCTTTGATCCCAGGGTCACCTGGGATACTGCCGACCCCTATGCCTCCAGCCCCGAGTTCCTTCGCTCCCCGCAAAAGTTCGGCTTAGGCGACCCCTCAAATTCGCTGAGGACAGATCCCTTAGACTCGCGCATCGAGTCGGCCAACAATCATGCCAGGTCATTCGACCAGACCGATACCGTGAGACGCATCAGATCTACAAGGCCCCCGGGTTTCAACGAAGATGCCGCTCGAACGCTGGGCTCGGCCAAGTCTGCTGCTTCCATGCAGACCCCGCCGCCCACCAGTGCATCAAGACGGAAGATCCCTGACTTCGAACCTCCCTCCAGCGTAGGGAGAGGGGATCACTTGGAGACTCCAAGTCGCCTTCTGGGAGCTTCCCCGCGCATGTTTGGCAATTTACAATCATCCCCGGACCTTTTCCAGCTCGCCTCTATGGATCCGACTGGCTCTCCTATCTTTCCCCAGCAGCGTCTTTTCTGGGATCAAGAGCAAGATCGAACTACCAATGAGCCCGCTCTTCCTGGTACGAACGACGCACACCCGCCAAAGCTTCATCCCCATGCCTCCTCTCTCAACACCCATTTCCCGCAACTGCCCACCATCGATAGCTCTATGGACCTACCCGAATTCAGCAATGCATTTAGTGTTTCATCGACTCTGCCTGCTGATGCAGCTTTGTTTCCTGCCCCGTTTTCAACCTCTCCACGAGTGTCGGCGACCAAGGTAGAGGATCCAGCGTTGTTTCTTAGTTCACCGGCTCGTCGCTTTGGTGGCACTCAAATGTCCCCTGACAGAAAGTCCCTTCATGGAATCAGGCAGCCATACCACCACCAGGCAGAGGAGTTCAAGCGGGAAGAGCTTCGACGAGCACAAGTCCCTGGCTCCTTTTCCAGCTTGTCAGAGGAGGATGAGGAGGATTTCACCCCGCGGGGGTTGAGGCCAGGACTTGCTCGCAGTGCTACATGCACAGCGAGTACCAGCACGTCGTATCGACCACTCAGTCAATCCAGTGGATCGATGACAACTTCAAGCGGTATTCGTAAGAGTCCATCAAAGGGCCGGGCATCCCCAGCAAAGACAATGCGTCCTAATACTCTAGGGCGAGCCAACTCGACTGCATCAAACTTCCCAACACGATCCCAATCGGTCATCCTTCGTATTGGTCGGGATGGGCGTGCGAAGGCCGAAATGAAACCGGTGAATGAGGGCCACACAGGCTTGACCGACCCCTTAACGGGCATGGATCTTGACGGATCCACGACAGAGAGCGAAGGAGACCCTGCTGAGTATTCGGACTATCCTGTTCTCCCGCGCCCACAGTCCTCATTTGCGCTCTTTGATGACCGTCCGCCTTTATCTCGCAGTGATTCGGGATCCAGGCCTCCTTCAAAGGGATCGTATGCGTCTATCGGCTCCTCTCACTCAGGACGCATGTCACCATGGGCGGGCTCATCACGGGGTGTTAGTGGCAGATCTACATATCGAGGATCTCCAGAGGCTGTCAAACGAACACCTAAAAGGCATTCATCTTTACTCCCCTCCGACGCCTCTTATACAAGGGGTAGTGTAGCTTCCCAATCTTTGCCCGGAGACGATGATGAAAATGGCGATGCACAACATGCCCTCCGACAGGTCATCAAGGGCCGTCGAAGTCAAGGAAACCGGCCATCAACAAGTGGCTATGGCGGTGGATTGCCACGAGCATCCACATTTGCGCACCTTCGATCCTCCCCCCCGCGGATAAACAGCGACTTTGACATCCAGTCTCATCACCCCAACGCATCTCCCACGACCGTAACCGATCCTGATTTGGCCACCCCGCACAGCGAACGCCACAACAATCATAGCAACCCAAGCAATGCAACTCGTTGTATCTGTAATTCTATGGACAACGGTGGTCACCTGATGATCCAGTGGTAAGTCTTTGACATCTTTTGATTATCCTGCGAGACAAGTCTTTTGTTGGTGTTATAATTGATATGCTGACTTCCTAAATAGTGAATCATGCACCCACTGGCTGCACACCAAATGTGTCGGACTAGAGCGGGCGAACCTTCCATCATTTTATGTGTGTATGTTTTGCGACCAAACGCCATCACGACAAAACCGCTCTCGGTCGGGCCTTGGGCCCGGCGCGGGTCCCCCTTCACCTCTAGCGCACAAGTCCTTTCGGTTTCGATAGATCACGAGATACCTTAGGGCATAACTGATGTTACCTGATGACCCTTCTTTTTTACCAATTTCCAATTTCCAATTTTTGCTTTTTCTTGTTTTCTCCGCCAGATTCCCCCCGCACCTCTCCTTGCATTCAGTCGGGACGTCTTCCGTCGACCTATTTCTTTACGTGCGTTTCTTACCCTGTTTTTATCAAGATACCTGTGTACTATTTGCCCGCACCTTTCTTCTTTCATATAAACAACCCGCCTACAATAGAAGATGCATGATCTACATAATGCAGAGTCCCCTCACGCGCCTGCGCACCGCAAGTTACCCATAGTATCAGTCTTAGTGCAGCTAGTATATGGAGTATCATTTTGGACTACTCGCACATACTGAAAGACATGGGAGTTCGTACATAAGGCATCCCGTGCTTCACAGAATTTTTGCTGGGATACCTCCAAGGAAGCCCCGTAATCATCCGGAGTACCAGAATTCCAGAATTCCAGAGTTCCTATAGATCGGCTGGGGTCCCGATTTTCGCGGATGTTCCTGGACGGCTCGGCGTCTGATTGGTCGACATTTATCGCCCTCACCGCTCAGGGTTTATCATTGAAGAAAGAACGGTCTCCCAGAAATCGAGTCACCCCTCTTGTCCTCACGTCTCCACGGCCATGTCTGCCTCGCTCCCCGGTAACCGGGACGTGCCAGTCTCTCAGTATGATCTGGCAACTTACTGGGGCCGCGTTCGCCATGCCGCAGACATCTCCGACCCTCGGTGAGTCCCATCGATCTTCCGTCTGAATTCTGTATGGTTGACTAACATACCTTCCAGGACATTGCTGGTCTCGCCCGCGGGCTTGGAGCAAGCTAAGAACCTTATATCCTTATATAAACAAAACAAGATCCCTTCTATGACGCCGCATCTGTGGAATGCCAAGAAAGTGGTTGATTCGACGCTCCACCCAGGTATGGGGACTACTTCCGTTATACGTCTGGTCTTCGAAGTCAATTGAGATGGACGCTGATATTTCTTCCTTCTCCCTAGATACCGGTGAAACTGTGTTCCTCCCATTCCGCATGTCATGCTATGTCTTGACAAATTTGGTTGTTACCGCGGGCATGCTTACCCCCGGCCTACAGGTATGAATGACAGTCCAACCAAGAGATTATGATCAGTTCCAGATCTGGATGGGCTATGAGACTAATGAACAGCTCTTCAGACCACCGGCACTCTTCTTTGGCAGATAGGTAACCAATCTTTGAACGTTGCTATCAACAACGCCAACTCCAACAAATCGACACCGTTATCTACATCGCAGATCGCCAAGTCTTATCTCATGGCTGTCTCAGCTTCTTGCTCCGTGGCCCTTGGTCTGAACGCTCTTGTTCCTCGTCTGAAGAGCATCTCCCCCAACACCCGCCTGGTGTTGTCTCGCCTCGTTCCTTTCGCCGCCGTCGCTAGTGCGAGTGCCCTAAATGTCTTTCTCATGCGCGGCGAGGAGATTCGCCAAGGTATCGACGTTTACCCCGTTCTTACTGAAGAAGAACGCGCCAAACGTGACCAACCTCCTGAGAGCTTGGGTAAGAGTAAAAAAGCGGCTACTTTGGCAGTGGGCGAGACTGCTGTCAGCCGAGTGCTCAATGCCACACCTATTATGGTTATTCCACCTTTGATTCTCGTTCGTCTGGAAAAGACCGAATGGCTCCGTTCTCGTCCCCGCATGGTTCTTCCCGTGAACTTGGGTTTGATTCTTGCTACATCGCTCTTTGCCTTGCCTCTTGCCCTTGCGGCCTTCCCACAACGCCAAGCTATCTCGGCCAGCAGTTTAGAGGAGGAGTTCCACAATCGCGGTGGTCGTGAGGGCTTAGTGGAGTTTAACCGTGGGATGTAATTGGTCAGGATGTTGACGTCCATATTATTTTGCACATTTGCATCGTTGTACATGAATAGGAATATCAAAAACGATCATATATAGTTCGTCAGGATACATGCGAACTTCGTTATAGACTTTGGTGATGCTTAGCTTTTAAATGACGAGGCTCGAGTCAATAGATGTCATTCGAAATAATGGATAGTAAGGATACATAAAAAAAAAAAATTCTTCTTGTGAAATGCAATACCTACGGACGACGCAATTAGTCGCCTGAGGGTAAAAAATATGCACCATTACCACAAGTATCGATCAAGTCAGGTCCGACCAGACCAATGCTTATGTACATTGTTCTCCGTACGAACGCCTAGCAGAACCGACTTGGTATAAAAAATCGCAGCCTGGGAGTCGAAATCTCCAAACCCCACTCCATGAGTACTCGGTAGAAGAAAGAAAGGAAAACCACTTGTAATGAAAAAGACGCGATATCGTAAAATCCTGTAACAAATAAACCCGCACCGGAACGAATGGCAAATCAATAAATAAGGCAATGAGATATGACGACTGCAAAGCCGAGTAAAATGCTATTCCGGGGACGGAGGAAGAAATGAAATTGCGCGGCGAGACTTCCAGCTTCAGCTAAGCAAGGAGTTGAGGCTGTAGGGTGATAACACAAGAATCCCACGAGTCACAGTCCCATCGCTCGGAGGCGTTGGAATGAATCGTAGAAAGGTCGATCGAGAAATAAAGGGAGAGAAAAGAAAGGGAAACACATCATAATCGTCATTTTTCCAAGATAACACCCACCCCGTCCTTCAACCGATTAGAAATATCCCAAGATATAAGAACCAATGAACACGTCTATTCGAAACGAGTTCCCGGAGACGCCGCTAAAATCCCCATAAAAGAATTGTTCTGCGAGAGTGAAGATGAGGTCAACAAGATGAATAGACAATCAGCGAGCCTGGCGATGCAAGCCCATGCCAATCCTGTACGCCTCGGTTCCGTCATCAATGATACTCTCCTTGAACCACGGATGCTTCAATGCCTCCTTTGCCGTGATGCGTTGCTTCGGGTCGTAAACGAATATTTGGCGAAGAAGGTCGAGGAATTGGCGGTTGAATGGGGTGTTCACTGGAATGAACTCCTACAAGAACAATGTCAATCAAACAAACATGCATAAATGTATAGAGTATCACAGAGGGAACATACGTTGATCTCTTTCATGGCACGAACATACTTCCGAGAGGCTCGAGTTGTTTCGTTGTTGGGATAATCCAATTTGTTGCGCAAGAAATACCTGGAAAAATCCCTGTTAGTACCCGATCGGCATGCAGATACGCTGTGCTTCCACCCCTCGAAAGTACATACTTTGCGGCGGAATTATGATTACCGGCACGGCCTTGTGTGACCTGCTTGACGATCCGTTGGTCAAGTTTGTGCCCAATGACAGCCTCCATCATCGCCAGATGCTCCAAGTTGTCATGGGTCTGGAAGAGTGCGTCACCCGTGAAGAATTCCACGAGAATACAGCCAATACTCCAGATATCACAAGGAAAGCTCCATCCCAAATTGAGAATGATTTCGGGGGCCCGATAATGTCTCGTGGAAACAACGGATGAGTGGTATTCATCATCAAAGGTGGCGGAGCCAAAGTCGATGAGTCGGATTTCGCTGTCGAGTAGGACCCGCCGTTGACGAGCGTTCCGAGGGTTTGCGTGAGATGAGGAGGGAATCGTTCGATTGTAGGTGAATGTTTGATATGCGTTGCTGACGAGGAGGTTGTTTTCGGGTTTCAGGTCGGTGTGAATAAGGTTGAGGTCATGAAGAACTGCTATGTGTTAGCGATCTTGCCTCTCATCTTTTTTTTTTGTTTGTCTAAAGGAAACTCACAGGCGACGCTTGTAAAGAGCTGACGTGCAAAGTGTTGGATTTGACTACTTGGAAAAGGCACGAAGCCATTGCCCTTCAAGAAATCGAACACACTCTGACCCAGCAAATCGGTAACAATGCAAATGTGATTTCGGAAGTCAAAGCAGTCCCGAAGATGAATACACTTATTGCGATTGCTCTTATCGTTCGAGGCCAGAGTCGACAAAACTCGCAACTCGATTCGGGACGCGTCCCTGTATTTGGGGATGGAACGAATGATCTTGACCGCGCAGCGAGACTTCCGTTGCTTGTCATATGCTTCGACTACCTTACCAAATGTTCCTTGACCCAGGAGTTTGATGATTGAATCTATCACGAATAAATCAGTTATGATTACCAATGGAAATAGTATCGCAGTTCCCTCACATCTGTCTGTCAACGGAGTATCTGGAGTCACCAAGTAATGACCATCGTCGTCGTCAAACTTTTCGTGGCGAGAACCCGCGAACTGCAACACCGAGTTAGTTAAGAAAGACAAGATAAGAAACGGGACAGTAGAATCAAACTATTTGAGACTTACGTCGCGGATCACTGGTACAGGAACATCCTTGGCCTTGATTATGGGGTGCGGTGGCGGGACATAATTGAGGAACGCATCGCCTACAGTCTCAAGTTCTCGGCGTTTCTGCTCATCTCGAGCTGTTTTCCGGGTAGTTCGCTTGCGTTTCTGCCCAATCGCGGGATCTTCATAGATCACCCCATTGCTGGCGCCAGAGCTGCCTTGAGACCCAAGCGATGTCGGGGCAGTAGTGTGTAATGATGTAGTTCGGTCAGTGGACAATGAGTGAGAGGAGGTTTCTCCGTAATGTTGGGGGTTAATGGAGAAGGAAGGTCGGTCGTAGTAGCTCATTTCATATGCCGTCTCGATTCCCGTGCGTCGCCTCTTGTTAGCAGGCTGGGCCACTGGGGGCTGACCTGCAGGAGTAGCATGGGGTGGCGGCGCGGGAGCGTTGTTTGGCTCTGGGGCTGGACTGTCATCGATCACGATGACCTCCTTGGGGATGCCATTCTTGTAGAATTCGCCCCAGTCGGGCTTTTTCCTTCGGTCTCCCTGTGATGGAGCCGCACTCGAGCCGCTTTGATGGGAAACCATGCCCGACGGTGTCGATGTTGCTGGCGCTACGCGGGAAGACTGACTGTAGGGCAAAGTTGTAGTTGTTGTAGGTGACGGGACAGAATATGTGTAGGAGTTCGCGAGTCGAGCCCCTCCAGTAGCGGTAGGTGCTGGATAGGTATTGTTTGTTTGGTAGGAGGAATGAGGATATCCGTAACGCTGCTGGGAGGGATGGGTCGCAGTGGCTGTAGACGGTGTCGACATCGTGCGGAGGAGTGCTGTGCGTCACACGAACGAGGTTTCAAGGCGTGGAGAGGTCGGTTCAGGACGGATTGGCGAAGATGCCCGAAAGAACTATATGGCAGTTCCTCGTGGGCAGACCAGAGGCCTCAACGATAGTGGCCAGGCAGGGACGAGGGGAGACGGGCAGGGGGAAGGGATTTCACTCTCGAGGCGTGACGATGACGAGGCGGTCGGAGAATGAGATGGGGATCAGGCCCGATACATATCTATGTGGTCCAAGAAAGGGGCATCTCAAGAAGACGGAGGGTAGAGATTGCGACACATTGAGGACGAAGTCACATTTGCAGGGAAGAGGGGGGTTCTGGAGAGTTTGAAGGAGGAGTCTGGGGGAGGATGGGAAGTTTGGGAAGTTTGGCACGTAAGAGCCCGGGAGACCGCAACAACGCTGCCGATCAGACTCGAGGCTTGGATGGCGGGCCCCCTTGACCTCCGGTTTCTACTGCTGCGACGGGAGTCTCATTCACTCTTGGGGATTGATCAGGTCTGGCCTCAGAGTGAATTCCCTCTCGTGTCTTGCCCCAATCGAGTCCGCCCCTTTCTTTTGTTACGGCTTCTGCGACGTGTTGCGACGGGGTTACCGGGCCCAAGCGCTTCGAGAAAGCCTCATCTTACGAGGATCCATAGTTTACGTCTGAGGTATCGTAGAAACATCGATCAGGTCTCGATCGTGCAGGATCCCCCGTAGAATATCGAGGCTATGGCTCCCAGGACTAAATAGATGTGGCATTCTTGGAACTCGTCTTATAGTTACCAGTTGCCTCCCAATCTCGCCAATCTCGCTATCAGCCGGCTCACATATATATATATTTATATATATATATTTTTTATTAATATCGCCTCGTGTCTGAATTCTTTGGTCTCATGTCCCACACTAGCTCTATCATTTCAAGGGTTTTATCCTGCCGTAGAGAGAAAACTCTTCCAACGTCTCGCGGACCGGCCGTCACGGAGACAGCGTCACCTGATAACTGACTCAGCTGCCCCTCAATCGTCGATTACCAGACAAATCATTCCAGAAATTTATTCGCAGGGGTTGGAAACATGAGATGAAAGTGATAGGCTGGTATCAGCCAGGTGAGGTTGCTACTATAGGTATGTGCTTTGTTCGGCAAATTCTCGCCAGGTATAAACTTGTACACCAGCTGTCCCAACGTCCCAGCGTCCCAGTGGTATTCCCAAAACCAGCAATTTCCAAGGCTTCCAACCTTGGAAGGTTCAAATTTCGACCACTAGACAAAGCAAAGTTATGCTGGACTACAGAAAAGAGTGTACATAAAATCAATATTCACTGACAAAATTCCTACCTGCGACCTCGGAAGTACTATATTTTCCTAGATATGAGACATGGCAGCTTGTTCCGGACCAAGGCTGTATCGTGTGCTATAAATCGTTAGGCGTCTAGAAAGAAGTACAGTAAGCCGTCAGAATAAATCCCCGCGAACAGAAGTCGCAAGGGATCGCTATCAAAGGGATGACAATGCAGCCTCTAGCGTAATCATATGTAAGAGGCGGGGGGCAAAGCCAGACCTCCAATCACCGCCCCCAGACACACTCTTGGGATCTTCGACCTGCATTGAGGGCTATACTTTAATGCCCCTCGAAGGATGGGGAGAACTAGGGGAAAGCGTGGCCCAGCTCGTGTCTCCAAACCTGAGCGAGGGGCGCGTCCCCACAGGGGCCTCACTTGTGCAAACTGCAGGCTTCGTAAGGTATAGGAAGATCGCGGGCTTGACCTCCAAAAATTTCCTCGACTGACCATAACTAGTCCCGGTGTGATGGCACTCAACCAATTTGCAAAACCTGCCAAGTGCATGGTGATGAATGTCGCTATGACAAGCCTCCGCCCATGTCGCAGATCACAGCCATGGCAGAGCGCTTACAAGACGCAGAGCGAGCGGTCACAGAACTTCAAGCAATGCTGCGCGATAGACCAGAAGCTGCAAGGGAAAGCCTAGCACCGCATGCGTTCCCCGAAAGCCATGCAGCCTCTTCAGTCACTGCAAACTTCATGTCCGACACAAATGCGGCCGCTCCCAGTCCTAACGATGAAGGTCCCTCGGAGGACCGATTATTATCTGATTTGAGTTTAGATGCTAACGGGTCACTTTGTTATTACGGACCGACATCAGCTGTCTATGCCCCTGTCGGCTCAGACCAGATGCCTGGAAACTCACCAGGAAGCAATACAAGGTCTTCCAGGGCACAGCTTGCATCCAATGCAATTCAAGCTCGTACCTGGGAGGATTTTGCCCTTGGAAATGCTGCCGTACAAACCGGCATTCCTCAAACCCTTCTCTCAAGACTATTGCATATCCATTGGACTTGGGTTGCTCCAATGTTCATGTGGGTTTATCGCCCGGCCTTCATGAGTGAATCGAATCCTCCACTGCATTTGTCGATACAGTACTAACAATGGATCAGGAGAGATGATGAAGGAGGGTCCTTTCTATTCACCGTTTCTTCTTACCGTAATGTGTGCGCACGCCGCCCGATTCGACCATGGTAGCGAGATAGGCGGCATTCTAGTTGCAAGAGCTCGTCTTCTGTTAGGAGACATTATCCACAGACCAAACTCATTACCAACACTCCAAGCATTGCTTCAGCTTAGTGCACATGATTTCGCATGTGGATCGACCTCCCAAGCATGGCTATATAGCGGCATGGCATTTCGAATGGCTGGGGACTTGGGTGTTTATTATAACTCCACTAAAGTTGCTGCCCTCAGAAATACGAGTGCCGAGGATCTAGAAGTCCGAAAAAGATTGTCTTGGAGCTGCTTTTGCTGGGACAAAATAATAAGCTTATATCTTGGTAGGATGCCAGCCCTGCCGGAATTGCCTTATGATCAACATCCGGAGTTTCGTAAGTTTTCGAACCCTTAAGTCTGAAGTTGAAAAGTATCTCATCCTCTCAAGTGGATAATTCGGCCGAACACGATCTATGGTCTCCTTGTGAAGACGATCTAAATTTGAGCCTGGTACCCATCGGGGACTACCCACCATTAAGATCGCACAACATCTCTTGCTTTGAGAATCTGTGCAAACTGACAGTCATAATCAATGAGATAATCCTGACTTTCTATTCAAGGCGGGGAGTGAAGAAACCGGACGAAGTCCTGCATGCAGTTCAGACAAAATTAGACACATGGCGAGTGAATACCCCTTCACACTTGAAATATGACCCGGAGAACTTGCCCGCAGTCTGTCCTCCACTACACATCTTAACGCAAAAGTAAGACATCCTTCATCACAGCTATTGTATTCTCACGCAATGCTCTCTAACAACAGTAGTCTGCTATATTTTACCACTATCATCCTCCTTCACAGGCCTTTCTATTCCAGCCCGGCACATCATGCCGCCTGTCGAAAGGCCTCGGGCGATATCGAAAAGCTTCTGTTACTGCTCGAGAGAACCTTTGGATTTTCGCGCATTACTTATTTGATCGCATATTGCATCTATACAGGCGCCTCAGTTACAATCCAAGAGATGAAGGAATTTACCGCGACAGCAAAATTGGATAACTTCCTCCGCGCATTGAAGCATGGGATTTCTGCTTGTCCAATAGTCCAGAGAAGTTTGGATATAATCACAAAACGGCTTGATACAGAAGCCACCGAGGTTGCTTCCAAGCAACCAGGCTGTCTCTCAAGCGAAGGTTTGGGATATCTGCCAGCCTTTCCATCATCAGATATGGGATTTGATGCATTTTTGAATGGAGAACTTGGACCAATGGATGTAGATTTAGATGGATTTTCAGTCCTGGATTGTTTCCCCGAAGCCCAGATAGACGTCTTCACGTCACTCTAACGGAGCGACTCAATTTCCAAATTTGCATCAATTCGTCTATGATGACAAAAAAAGGTAATCGTTTGAAAGCAAAAGCAAAACGCATAACGATATTTCAGATTTCATGTAGTTCATACAAGCTTGCCTGTCACATTCTCCTCTCCCGCGAGTACAGCTAATAGTGTTTTCACAACACTAACTCCACTATTGCTCTGGTTTTCCCTTGTCGAAGCTCCGATATGTGGGGTCAGAATCACATTATCTAACTCAAGGAAGTCTCGATATGTATCCAAGGTAGGAGGCTCCGTCTCTGTCGCATCTAGCACAGCACCCCAGATCTGCTGCATTTGAAGCGCCACTAGTAGTGCGTTTTCATCCACGAGCCCCCCACGAGCGGTGTTCACAAGAATAGCACTCTTTTTCATTAGAGCAAGCTCATTCTTACCAACCAGGTTTCTTGTCGTTGATGAAAGAGGGATATGCAAGGAAATGACATCGGATTCTTGAAGTAGCTCCTCAAGTGTGTGAACGCGGCGATGCTGTATGTCCTGCCATGCGTCGTTCGATGCAAATGGATCGTAAGAAATTATAGAACTCTGACAAGCACCGATCCACTTTCTTGCTGAGATGGTGCCAATATTCCCCATACCCACAATACCAACAGTCTTTTGGAATAGGCTCAGACCAAGAGACTCGGATCGAATGACTGTCTCACCCCGTCGAGTCCGTCGATCTATCTCTGTCACACGTCGGCTCAAAGATAATGTTAGGGCCAGGCAAAGCTCTGCCACAGATTCAGAGTTCAACCCTGGCGTATTGTGGACCGCCACACCGCAGACCTTAGCGGCCTGCAAGTCGATGTTATCAACTCCAACACCCTGTTTAACAACAACCTGTAAACGCGAGGCGGCTTGAAAATCGGCTGCAGTTAGGCGTGTTTCCGATCGAAGAAGAACACCATCTGCTTCAGTGTGCCAGTTGCTTTTATAAGGGTCGTTAGGGAGCACAACTCGCATTCCCGGTGTGGATTGAAGGAGAGCAATAGCGTCCGCATGAAAGGGATCTAGAACGAATATTGTTTTTGGAGAAGGCATGGTTGTTGAGTTTCTCAAGAGAGGAGAAAATTATTGAATGCAACAGCAAGGTACTTGGCCTTTTAATAGTAGTTCAAAATAAAGCGTGTCCAATCCACGGACCGGAGTTCGGCCGCGGAGAATCGCCGCGGCACCTGAGCGAGACGGGCTCCAATGGGTATAAGACCAGGTTATAACTTATAGTATGTTCTGTTTCCTCACAAACTTGACGATAGTATTTGTTCCAGCTACCTAAAATGGACTAATGCCAGCAATATATTGTGAAAGAATTGCAAAAATTCACCACGTTGGTCAAAACCCACGTTCGACATCGCAGAGTAAGCTAATCCATCAACCAGGTGTGATGTGAGTGATGCCCTTTGTAAAATTCGATCTTGCAGGGCTTGGAATGGTGGATTTGTCTCCGGGTTGACCATGGGTAATACCAAAGTTGTTGGCCCGGCATATACTGTACGATATGCATCGCTACCTAGATGATCCTGCACCAAAGTAAACCCCCACGCACTATCCATGGATTTATGTGAACCTTGGAATTACTGTATAACATGATTGAAAAGATCACTGCTCACACATAAGGCTAGATTGAATCTGTTCCAGAGGACGCAGTGATATTGGTGTCTTGTCCTCCGAAAACGCCAGCTGTCTATGGAGGACTTATGACTGCTCGTGTCAAAAGCAAGCAAGGCTGCTGGGGCGGTGGTTGATGGTTGTTTCAGGGATCTAGAAGAGCAAAGGTCTCAAAACTTCCCACTGTTTGCTAGAGACGTCCGTACAGCGCCTCCGTACGAACTTGTCAAAGTGATAGGGGTCAACGAGGCAGTGAAATTGCAGACCGAGGACCAAGACATCGCCATTTACCCGGGCGACTATTCGATTGCTGATCTGAATGGGGTTGTGGTCCTTCCCCAGGACCTGGCAGGTGTGTGATCAAATCCTCAGGTTTGTCATACCATATAGGAACTCATACAAAAACAGCACAAATGCTGCCGGTAATAGAGAGATCTCAGATGGCAGATTCTCAAATGACTGTTGAGATTCAGCAAGGAATGACTTTCTCAGAAGCAAGCCACAAATTTAGGGTATAGTTCGATGTGTATTAAAAGCGATTTTAATTGAGCCAAGTCTGTACTAGTCAGCTATTTTCGCACGAAATGCATCGTCAACTATTTTGACGGAGATGATATGGAAAGAATCCCAGTAAAACCCCGATATGACAAGGAACCCCCCCCCCCTAAACGCCGCGAATCACTTTCACGCAGACAATGCAAAAACTCCAGGGGCGCGGGGAAAAGAGGGATAAAACATTCTTCTCTCCCACGGACAAATAAGGGACACACGAGGGAATTCAAAAAAAAAAAGAAGTAAGATTACAAGAGCTAGTAGGTTCAGTCAAGTACCACGATCCTCCTTGGGATCCTTGGAATAACCTCGTTGAACATGCTTGATACCTCGTCCATCTGCCTCGAGCATGAACAGGATGTCCCGAACCTGAATGCCGGCACCCTTTTCCTGGTCTTCACGCCATGAGCCGATTCGGCGCTTTGCAAGACCGGCAGGCGTTTCTCCGCCTTGACTGGTTTTCTCAGGCGTGGCGACAGGAGTGGATGGATTGAGTCGAGATGGCGATGAGAATCCACTAGAGGATCCTCCTGGCTTGAGCCATGAATACGTCTTTTTGCTTTTGCCAAATCGCCCTCCCGAGAGCATGCTGCTGGTAGCCATCCGTGCGGTTTCATTAGACTGCTGATGTTGTTGAACCTCGCTGGCTTTTGTGTCCATTAATTTCTTTGCTTCCTTCTTCGTCATGGACTTTTTATCAAAGCTTGCTTTTTCAGCAACTGGGGTTGAAGGAATTGAACCAGCAGAATCGACTGAATCCACCTTGTTTCCGGCAACTTCATTGAAAGTGGCATCCGCGTTGCGCTTAGTACGCTTAGATGCGCGCTTGTCTTCAAACCGAGCCTCTTTAGTAACAAGACCCCGATATCGCTCTGAAATGGTCCTCGAGGAAGCAGCATCGGTGGCATTGTGCGGGCCTGTAGACTAAGTAAGCATTACATGTGAGACTAAGATGGTTTGAAGAATCCACATACGTTTCAAGGGAGTTGCATTATTCCCAGGAATCGAACTCGATGACTGTGCAACATCTTCCCACTCTGTCGGAACCACGCCATGTGAATGTGCTCGACGGCTGCGGCAAAGACTTGACGAGTAATCAACAACGCCTCTTAGGCGCTCTTCGCAAGATAGAGACATCAGATTCAATATATCCACCATTGGCGCACCCTCTTGATTGAGGATTGTTTGGCCAGTACGAATCACAGAGGAGCCATCGGGGCCTGTTACTTCGATAGGCTGCGGCCGACCCGGGACAGGATGGAATAGACCTTCCGATGGAATGCGAACCCCTAGGTCAAAGCCACGTTTTTGGATTCGCTGCTCCAGCAGTTTGGTCAAGAGAAAAGGCTCTTGAAGATGATGCTGAGCACGTCGTGCAGCCTCGGTATCTTCCCGATTGGGTTGACCATTTTCTTTGAAAGGAGATGATACCTGTTCGGAGAAAGACTCCTGTGAAATGACTGGCTTGATATGAGGCAACTCGCCGAAACTACTAGAATTAGAGAGCGTTCCGGTTGTGGAAGCTTGAGAAATAAAGGAGGTGTTCAGAGGAGGTGGCTGCTGAGGTGTTTGTCCTCTTGGGGCTGGCTGCGCCTGCGCATTGGACCCCGCGAAGCTTCGCGTGAGGAAGGCTTCTTCCTCGCGAACATCGATACCCGACGAAGCCAGAACATCAGTCAATTCTGCTGCATCCGTTGTCTTATCCGCAGGGCGAGAAGGCGGGCCCATGGTGCCGGGAGGAGCTGGAGGAGGTGCCGCGACGGGTGTGGATGGCATGCTATTCGGCGCCGTTCCATTCATGGAAGGTTGTGATGGCGGTAGTTGCATAGCACCAAAACTTGGGGAGGAGTATGGAGGCTGCGACTGCCCCTGAGGAAGTGGCGAAAGACGCGGTCGTTTGGCTGCTGGTAGAGCGGGGCCTCCGTTCACGGGTGACGCTGGGTGAGGAGAGGGAGATGAAACAGGAGGAGAGAAGGGCTGAGAAAACTGGGACGGCGGCTGCTGTTGCTGCTGAGGATGATGTGTTTGAGCCATGGTGATTGAAGAGCAGAGTGAATCGAGAGAGAAAGATGGCTATGGTATCGGGGCCTGGCGGGACAAAGTCACGTCTACGCGTGCTTGATGAAGCGGTTTGCTCGCAACACCAGATGCCACCGTGACCATCTCAAAGATCCCAAGACAGCATAAAGACGACAAGCAGTATCGATGAAGAGCCAGACGGTTGACGAAGAAGGGGAGTTGGCGACGATGACCAGCCGAGAGGATAGTAAAGGAGCATTTGCGGCAAACGAGACAGAACTCTCCGCGTATATGTCACGTGACTGACATGTACACGTGAATCGTTATCTTGCGCGCCGATAGTCTCATTACTTCTGCGCCCATAATCTCCAGACACTTTCCTCACTTCTTTCCGCAGATTATCCCGATGGACCCCTGGGAATGAACAGTGATAGACCACACGGATTTACGAGTTCCCGACCCCAGTGACGTGGGCGCAAGTGCCCTTAGAGTCACAACCCTCCTTGGCATCGCGATACATCCACGTCTGACGCGAAAAGAGGCGCTCAGATTATCGACACACGATGGCAGCCAAACGCAAGGCTTCTGACATGGGGGCGGCCGCTGAAGATGAGCTAGTCGACCCGTCGGACGAGCTGGCCTTCTACTGCCTTGGCGGAGGAAACGAAGTCGGCCGTTCATGTCATATCATCCAGTACAAAGGAAAGACTGTCATGGTAAGCTTAAATTTCGATGGAGTGGTCCAATCCCTCGCTGATTACTCCTTTCTTCTATCGAATTACAGCTTGATGCAGGTATGCATCCAGCTAAAGAAGGCTTCTCGGCCCTTCCCTTCTTTGACGAATTCGACTTGAGCACAGTGGATATTCTGTTGATTAGCCAGTAGGTGCTCACTACAAATTTCTCCTGGGGCTACAACGGGGAGCATGGCTAGCGTGGTTCTGGAATGGGTTTCTGATAACGAATTTTTTCTGGTTGTCGCCCTAGTACGACCAGCTTTTTGCCGGACGCTCTCATGTCCGTTCCTGAGAACCGCCAGCTAACTGATGTGATTGGTAATCTAGTTTCCATGTTGACCATTCGTCTGCATTACCTTATGTCCTTAGCAAAACCAATTTTAAAGGACGCGTTTTCATGACCCATGCGACCAAGGCCATTTACAAATGGCTGATACAGGACAATGTCCGAGTCAGCAATACCTCTTCTTCCTCAGATCAACGCACTACACTCTATACCGAACATGACCATATCTCAACGCTCCCCTTAATCGAAACAATCGATTTTAACACCACTCATACAATCAACAGTATTCGGATTACTCCTTTCCCGGCTGGTCATGTCCTCGGTGCAGCGATGTTTCTGGTCTCGATTGCAGGATTAAACATTCTGTTTACTGGCGACTACTCTCGAGAAGAAGATCGACATTTGATCCCAGCCGAGGTTCCAAGAGGAATCAAAATTGACGTTCTCATCACAGAATCGACATTTGGTATATCCTCAAACCCACCGCGTCTGGAGCGAGAGGCAGCACTCATGAAATCTATTACCGGGATATTGAACAGAGGAGGGCGTGTCCTTATGCCTGTGTTTGCTCTTGGCCGTGCCCAAGAGCTTCTTTTGATTCTGGAGGAATACTGGGAACGACATCCAGAATTGCAGAAAGTTCCAATATATTACATTGGTAACATGGCCCGGCGATGTATGGTTGTCTATCAAACATACATCGGTGCCATGAACGACAATATCAAACGTCTTTTCCGGCAGCGTATGGCTGAGGCTGAAGCAAGTGGTGACAAGAGCGTCACTGCCGGGCCTTGGGATTTCCGCTTCGTACGTAGCCTTCGGAGTCTAGAACGTTTTGATGACGTTGGAGGCTGTGTGATGATCGCATCCCCAGGTATGCTGCAAACCGGGACTAGCCGTGAATTGCTTGAACGCTGGGCGCCGAGTGAACGCAACGGAGTCGTCATGACTGGCTATAGTGTCGAAGGAACCATGGCCAAGCAACTTCTGAATGAGCCTGAACAGATCCCTGCTGTAATGTCTAAAGTATCAACCGTCCATGGCCGTGGTCGTGTACCTGGAGGGAATGACGAAGAGCAAAAAGTGATGATTCCACGTCGCTGCACAGTGGACGAGATCAGTTTTGCTGCGCATGTTGACGGAGTCGAGAACCGTAATTTCATCGAGGAAGTGGCTGCTCCCGTGGTGGTATGTTTCAAATTTCTGTCCTTTGTGCTACTCCGCTGACTGTTTGATGTAGATTCTTGTTCACGGCGAGAAGCATCAGATGATGCGTTTGAAATCGAAGCTCCTGAGTCTCAATGCGGACAAGACGGTTAAAGTCAAGGTTTATACCCCAGCCAATTGCGACGAAGTCCGAATTCCGTTCCGGAAGGACAAGGTTGCGAAAGTCGTCGGCAAATTAGCAGAGATCGCTCCCCCCACTGAGCAGGATGATAGTCAGCTCATGGCTGGAGTCCTCGTTCAGAGCGGGTTTGATCTGTCCCTAATGGCTCCTGATGACCTCCGTGAGTATGCTGGATTGACCACAACGACAATTACATGCAAACAACATATCACCCTCAGCTCAGCTAGTATGGATTTGATCAGATGGGCCCTTGAAGGCACATTCGGCGCCATCGAGGAAATTGGAACTAATACCAAGAACGAGACTAAGGAAAAACTCAATGGTGATGTGGATGATACAGACGCTAAAGAAGAGATGGTCGATGAAGAGATTCCTATGGAAAAGACAAAGACTTTTCTCATAATGGGCTGTGTGATCTTGCGATATCATGCGCGTACTCGCGAAGTGGAACTAGAATGGGAAGGAAATATGATGAATGATGGGGTTGCTGATGCTGTCATGGCTGTGCTTTTGACCGTTGAGAGCAGCCCGGCTTCTGTCAAACGTACGTATCTCCAGTCTTGGGATTTCTCGACCCAGTCCCTTTCTGTATTCACGCCCATCGTGAAAAAGCAAGCTAACTCGTGTCTTCCAATAGAATCGGCCAAAACTAAGCATCATCACCATCAACACCACGACGATGACGATTTTGGAACTCTCCCGAACCCCCACTCCTATGTCGGGTCTGAGGACCGACTTGAACGTCTGCGAATGATGTTGGAAGCTCAGTTTGGCGATAGCATTGCTCCTATCGAGCGACCCCGTGTTCCAGCGGAGCTTGCCAATGGCATAGCAGAGAGTGATCAATCGGAGAAAATCAAGGAGCAGCGTATCTCAGACATTGAATCGGCCGAGTTAGAACGTCTCCACGCATTGGGTATCCCAGTACCTGGCCTCGAAATCCAGGTTGACAAGCACGTAGCCCGAGTGTGGCTAGAGAAATTGGAGGTCGAGTGTTCCAATGCTGTGCTACGTGATCGAGTTCGCATGGTTGTTGAAAGGGCCGTCGAAACAGTAGCTGGTCTTTGGGCAGCTAGCTCTATTCCTAAGGAGGTTGTAATTCCTAATGGTTCTATGAGACCGCAGGGTGGATATGATGCAACAACCTCCATTGAGACGCAGGGTTGATTGTAATCTAGGATTTTCATGTACCATAATCGGGAGCTTTCTACACCAATGATATACTATCGGCTGGATACTCTACACCCAGCATTATTTGCATCTTATTCTACTAGTATCTGGATCATATGTTTCGTTCGATTTATTCAATACGTACGCTGAATTGATTTAAAAACTCGCGCACCTATGTAGAGTTTCGAAGCCCAGCTAGGACTTCGTCCAAGACTTTCACAGTCATATTGACTATAGTGTCGATTTGCTCCTTCGACACGATGAATGGAGGAGCTAAGATCACATGGTCGCCGCGAACACCGTCTACTGTGCCGGGCGAGCAATATAAAGAAATGGCATGCTGTAAACCTTTCTCCTGGACGTGGAAGGCAAGTCGGTCCTCTGGATTGAAGGGAAGTTTAGTCTTCTTGTCCTTGACGAGTTCAATCTGTAATTTTTTTTAAGCATATATTCTGCAGATACACGGGTCGTTCTTCTTACCCCCCAGAATAGCCCTTTTCCTCGTATGTCTCCTACGTGCGGGTGATTTCCGAGTCGCTTGTGCAATTCATTTTCGAGATAAGATCCCATCTCACGGACATTGACCAGCAAGTCTTGTTCTTTGATGATCTTTTGCACAGCCAAAGCAGCGGCGCATGAAATTGGATGTCCCTGATAAGTTTGTCCATGGCGAAACACTCCAGTTCCTTTGTCCAAAGTTTGCACTATAGAATCATGAATCAGTACGCCCGAAACAGGAGCATAGCCCCCGCCGAGTCCCTTCCCGATAGTCTGGATATCGGGCACGATGTCCTCTTGTTCCCAAGCATGAAGAGTGCCACAGCGACCCATCCCACTCATGACCTCGTCAAGTATGAGGAGTGCTCCATATTTCTGGCAAACAGCTTTCATGGCAGGGAAGTACCCCGGTACAGCTGGAACACAGCCAAGCGCCTGCACGAAGGGGCTTTTTAGTTGGTATCTTGTTTTCTCTTCGTAACAGTACTTACTGCGCCAACGACTGGCTCGGCAATGAATGCACAAACGTTCTCCGGGCCAACACGCTGGAACTCATTGTCTAATTCGACTTGCAAGCGGTTCACATAGTCAGAATCTGACTCCCCATCCAATTTCCCGCGATAAGCAAAACACGGCGACACATGGGATGCCTGGTTTGTGAGCAATGGCTCAAATGGTTCCCTCCGATGAACGTGCCCACCAACCCCTAGAGCGCCGAGGGTCGTGCCGTGGTAAGAGGGCAAACGAGAGATAAACCGGGTACGCTGGGGCTGAGGGGTGGGAAGCTCAAGAAAATATTGACGAGCTAGTTTCAGAGCGGCTTCGACAGCCTCTGAGCCTATTACTCGTTGGTTATAAAATGCTGGTAGATATCAAGGAGGTATCCAGTGCTAGCCAGGGTAGTCGACTTACCGGAACTGACAATAAAGACCTTAGACATTATTCCTCCAGTTGAGTCTGCTAGAAATTGTGCTAGCTCCTCGGAAACTTCAGTGCCAAAGAAGGATGTGTGGCAATATGATATTTGGTCTGTCTGCTTTTTGATCGCCAGTTGAACCTCTTCATTACCATGTCCGAGGCACGACACAGCCGCACCGCCAGTAGAATCTAGGAATCGGGTCCCATCTTCAAGAAATATGTAGCAACCTTTGCCACCAACAGCCTTCTTGGGGATGAAATGACTCTCTCGATGGAGGAGCGCACTGCGAGGGGTAGGAGACGATGCTATCATTTTGTCGCACTTCTGGTCAGTTTGTCCATGAGAACAAGAGACAGAGCCAAGTACGCGAAAGCTGGCACTACTCACTTGACGCTGTCATATTCAGAGTAGAAAGGTAGTCAGGGCATATATCAATGGCGGTGAGAGATAAGGAAACAAATTAAAGCGTCCGATAAATCCGGAGACCAACGCTTTATACTTCCCGACCCAGAGCAATGGCTACGGGTGGCACGGCACGGGGCACCATGGTGTTGGAAGCGAAATACGACTATAAAGATGCCCCATTAAGGCGTGCAGCTTTTTGGCTCAAATGGTCTGGACACGCCGTTTTCCCGTTCCGATACATGGTGGGGATATACTTCTCAAGTCAACCAATAAGACCGTGTTTAGAGCGCCAAGACCTCTTTACATAATCTTCACGTTGGACTGGTAACTAATGATAGTAGATAATTAATCGGCTTTATTCTATGCAGGTGAGCTATCGATCAGGCTTTCAAAGGTGTCATAAAATAGTAACGCCTTCTACTCGTGGAACGAAGAGACCTCGTTGTCAGGGCAGAGTACTGCTTCGCACGAATCATTGGAGATTATACCGGGTCTGGTTTAGCAAATGTTATGATAGCATACGAGACTATCTTGTCAGCGGGAATAATGATATGAACAGAAGTATTGATTTTAGGGTTGAAGTTCAGAGCCGAAGCAATAGACATTATTGACAATAAGTCACAGAAAGTCGTAAAGATAACAATGTACAAAGAATTTGCAAAGCCATTCTCGTGTTATTAATACAATGGGAACAGATCACGCGCTCAGACCCTGGCCCATATGCATGAAGCAAAAGAAAGAAAGAAAGAAAGAAAGAAAC
>KZ119486.1:63180-102383 GCA_002153405.1 Mycosphaerella populi pn0402
GAAAGAAAGAAACAAAAACAAAAACAAAAACAAAAAAAAAACTGATACCGTTGTCGGGGGGAGATGACCAGCAACTCCAGCAATCCACGGGTTGGTACAAAGACAGGTCAACATATTCTTGGATTCGTCAGTCTTAATTGTGTAAGACGCTGCCAGGAACACCGTGGCTTGGGCCCTTGAGGCTATCAACGGTCTTCCGGCGTAACCGAGTCCTCGTGACTGGTCCTTCCACCGAGACTACAGTCTCGTGCTCAGGCTCTTCGTCCTGGGCAGCAGTGTCTAAATCCACTTGTTTTTGCGCAGACTCGCGCGCGCGTTCATAACGCAATTTGGTTTCGCCCTTCCACTGAGTGTCAAGGAGGCGATCCCAGAATATGAAAAATGGCTGAGAAAAGTTGGTCTTAATTCCCCAACTTTGGTGGTGAATATCGTGGTACGCAGCATTGTTCGAAGTGAAATGCTGGAGTGGATCCCAAGGAAATGCGTAGCCACAGTGATCATCCACGGTCTTGATTGTAGAAATAGTAAAGAACCACATCGCTTGGCGATTGGTCATACCCGATACCAAGAATCCAACGCCGGTACCAGCAGTATCCAAAAGAAATCCTTCAACAGGGTGGTTGTAAAGCGCCCCAAAGGCATATGGCACATAAAGGCGGTGGTGGCGAGAGTGGAAAGTCACTGCGAAGATGTAAGTATATGTGATATAGGATGGTACGAATCATGAATGCTTTCTCTTTCAACACTCGAGGCACTCACCATAGAGCCACCGGTTCATATGCATGGCTCGGTGCCAGAAATACTGCCAGGTATCTACGATGGAGATGGCGAGGCCGAATTGCAAAGCTGGAATCAAATACCAGTAGATGAGGCCTGCGACAGTCATCTCCCAGGAAGTGAAAGCCGGAGCAGTAATTTCATCACCGCTCTCGAGGATCAGTGACTGAAGAGCATCCGGATAAGAGCCACCAGATAGAGCACCAGCCAACAAAGTATGTCCGCTCTGAGAAACGGATTTAGCCAACCCTCTCGCGTCCAGGCCTAGCAAGGCCAGTGCGGGGGGAATAGCTCTCTGGGCGATGCGCAATCGTTGTGCCCAAACCGCCACGTCGTAATCCTCTTTGCCGATGGTTTCCACTGGGTCGAAATAACCCATGGCCATCCCGGCCAAGGTTTGAACAATCTGTTGTAGAACGACATCACGGACGACCTCCCATCGAGTCACGCGATTCCGCTTCGATAGCTCGGCGGGGGTATGAAGACGGTATTGCTCGAAATAGTTGTTGACATCCAAAAAATGGTATATCATGGACATGCCCCAGTAGGCGATGATGGGCAGGATCAGCGATAGGATGTTGTCGGGGATGGGTGCAAGGAGCGGGGGGCGGACAGAGAGGGTGTAGGCTGGAAGAGGGGGAAGGTCGGAGACGACCGATGCGTTGAAAGGCATGGTGAAATGACAGAATCACCCAGCCCTTTCGTGGGGTGGTGAAGCGTGGGAGGTTGACACAAATGGAAAGGTGACGCGTGGGCGAAGTTTGATTATCGGAGATCGAATGAGGAAAAGAGGGAAGTGCAAACGTTTGGATAGCAACCGATAAGGCCCCGAACAAGAAGACGGGGAATTCAAAGGAGTCTAAAAGGAGCGATAAGCATAGAGAAATATAGCACTCTAAACCGATTAAGAATGACCCGTCAGGGGGGAGGGGGGAGATAAAAAAGATCAGGAGACGAACAGAGAATCAGTGGCGCCAGGTCGGATGCGGTCGTTGGACTTGACGGGTGACCACGGAAGGACAAAGTTACCGCCTATGATTGGCTGGAAGGCTACCTGTATGGTCACGTATGGTCACAGTCGGTATGGCAATACTCGATGCGGCTTATACTGGTGTGCTTATCTTTAAGGGCCAGAGGAATAGCTCATATAACGTGACTCGTGGAGGAGTCGTCTTCGTATAAATAGGCAGGCATTTTGGATGCAATTGCTTCCACTTGTGCTGGAGCTTTTAAACCGGGTTTCCACCGATTCGGGGAATTAGAAGATACCTGCAAGGCCTCGTTAGAGGGTCAAAGCACTTGGCGCCTCTGCTCAAGTCCGAGTGTGTCGCGCCGCAATCACCCAGTCGAAGATGACTAGATCGTATGTTTATAAGCCTCTATGCGCATTTGGAGGTACAGACCCCATAGCTGATCATTCGATGGTGGAGCCTTACACCTCGCATACTTATCTACAAGTACGGAGTACTAAGCCTGGGTATCTTGGGACGAGCCAATATATTGTCAAGTCAATGCAGCCACCGTGGCCAAGACATAATACCCCATCCAGAAGAGACTCTCGACCTTAGTCACTCAAGTCAGTCAAGATACTGTATTTCGCAAAGAAAAAAGAACTGCAAAGTCAATTGAGCCGACCACACCCCGTGACTGGGAGGCAAACAAGACAAACTCCCCCACCAAACGTGGTATCCGCCACTAAGGGAAAAAAAAAACTTCGTCCCCCCCCTCCTTTTTTGTTGTCCTTCTTCGCCCCTCTTTCTTCCCTTTGTCAAAGACACCTCTCTACCCATCACCATGATTATCTACACTGTACGTACTGAGTCCATTGGTCATATCATCGGCTACCTCCGATTATCCAATGGCAATAAATTTTGAAGTGTCTCTGGTACATGGATTACTGACCCTTTCTTCAGGATATTCTCTCCGGAGACGAGCTTCTCTCGGATACCTTCAAGATCACTCCCTCCAAGGATGTCCCCATTCTCTGGGAGGCCGATTGCCGCAAGTACCTCAAGAAGGCCGACGCTGATTTCGAGCTAGAGGGTGCCAACCCCTCCGCTGAGGGTGGTGATGAGGAGGGTGGTGGTGAGGGTGAGGCTACTATGGTCCACGACATCGAGGAGGACCAGTTCCGTCTAGTCTGGCTTAAGACTGAGGAGGGTCTGAAGCCCTCCAAGGACGCTTTCAAGGCTCACCTGAAGGGTAAGCGGATTCCCGGATTCCTCCCGAGGAGAAATATCATTATGAACACGTCTAAATAACCGTCTCCCTCGTTTTAGGCTACGTCAAGAAGCTCTTGAAGGCCCTTCAGGAAAACAATGCCAGTGAAGAGTCCATTGCTGAGTTCAAGGGCGGCGCGGCCGCTGCCGTCAAGAAGCTTACCGGCAACTACGACAACTACGATGTTTTGATGGGCCAGTCCACGGACGGTGATGCTATGTAAGTTTCCAATGCAATCGAATAACTCATCTTTGCTTCATCCATGGTTCAGAATTCTGACTTCATTCCCTTTCTAGGCACATCCTGATTGACTTCCGTGAGGATGGTGTTACCCCCTACGCTGTCCTCTGGAAGCACGGTCTGAAGGAGATCAAGGTCTAAGGAGTCGGAGTCCCACGGGCGACTGAAAAAGTGCACTTGACAAGAAGAAATTTATGATGAAACGCGACCTCTCTGCATATACAGCGAGATACGACGTACGGATGGTTGTAGTTTTCTCCCGCCAGGCCTTTTGTCTGTTCTGGCTTCTTTAACACCTCGCATCTTCGTATGAGAATTGAACGATCTGTCTGATCGTCAAGAGTTACGCCTCACGAATCGATAATCTGTTATGCTATCTTAACTGTTGACCTATATGCACGTGGGACCTTCCATCTGCTTGTAGTGGTCTTGTTTGTAGAATGTGCTTGATTCATGTTCGTCCCCTTCTAATTCGTAATGCCCTGAACAAATAATCTTTCAACATTCCACGGCTTTTTGGCTATATAGTAAATGGAGTGTAAATTACAAGAGAAGAAAGCGAACTAGGGTATCCAAAACTAACTCCTATACCAGTCTCTAATATTCGTGGTGGCAGGCATGCCGCTGGGATCGATATTACTCTCATGAAGGTCCATTGTAGGAACACCAAAATTGGCGAATTCGAGCCCTATAGCTGGATCCAATTCCATGAGTTCGTCGGCGACAGGCAGATGTTGGCCGAACACGGCATCCCATTGATCCCAGTCAAAATTAAGATTTGGATCAACCATTGATGGTGGGGTAGGAACCCCCGATTGACGTGGGTTTGGAGAAACAGGGTCTCTGAATGGTACGCGTGAGGGATCGTAAGTTGTGATAGGTGTGATAGTTTCGAGAGGCTGCACAATTGAGTGTCCTGGAGGCTGTGAAGGGATAGCGGATGACGAAAACGGAGAGGAAGATTCCAAAGGCGAAGGTTTGTCAGGTGAAGAAGCCACCATTGGTGGCGATATTGTGGTTGTGGGCATTGTAGCGGCTGCCGGCACGGGGTTGTAGTTTGGCAGCGGGAGGGAATTGGTTGTCTGGGTCGGTGCTTTATATGAATACCGCAAGAGACTGGGCCTCATAGCCCCAGAAACAAGAGAGTTGGACAGGATGTGGTTACGAGTCATATTGTAGAACATGCGATTGAAATCGGCCAACTGCGGATCTGGACTGGAAGGTTGGCGTTGAGACATCGCGGATGCCGGTGATATCGATACTGGAGACGATCCTGGAAATACTTGGCCGAGTCGATGGCGAGATTCATCAGCTTGCGCTATGATACCCGCTTGAATCTGATCTTGCTCTGTCCAAAGGACCTCCGGATTGAGTCCAGCCTTCTGCCAGGCTTTTTGACGCAGACGACGGATCATATCCCAGGCTTCCCGACCGCCATCTTTGAGGGGTCGTTGAGTCGAGATGCCATCTTCGCCGCCAACGACACCCCCATCAGGGCCCGATAAAGCAAGTATACGATCAATGAAGGCGCGAGATTTTGATGCTTCGGGGCTATAAGGTCGTTCGTAAAGGTCGATCAGCATGATCCTGTGTGATATCAGTACAGTATTCAAGTAGTTATGGAACCTTCAGGATGTCATACATAGTGGCATGCATAGGTTGGTGGTTTCTTGAGACAAATTGTCAGTAATTGTACCGGGATAGTGTGTTTCTAGATAAAAGAATGACGTACCCTGGCCAGCTCCAATGAAATGGTTGAAAATCTGGATCAGTTGCCAATTGAATGAACTTCTCCATAAACCCATGACAATGACGAAGTGCACTGTCAATCAATATTAATATGGCGGTTTTTCAGGATGAATTAAGACAGCTTTCACCTTTGCCTTGCTGCTGGCCAGATCCGACTCCGAGCATTCTTCAAAAAGGGTTGATACGCGACACAGAAAGCCTACCAGTCCTGTCAGTCGGACGCAATGATTATAACGTTAATACGTATGAAGGACGTACCTTGTCGATGTAGAGACCTAAAATGATTTTCGCCCACTTATGGAACGAAACTAGGACAGGAGAGTGATATTGCTCTGCACATCCATTTAAACCTTCTCCAGGATACTCTTCCGCGTTGAAGTGGGTATCGACAGGTGACTTGGACATCGACTGCGCCCTGCCCACTGCACCAGATGTATGCTCAGGATTACCCTCCGGTATTCTTCGAATGATTGAATTTAGCTGCAGTTGCAAATCAAGGAGAATAGCCCGGAGATCTTCCATGTCCATACGAGTGACAGGTTTGGTACCCAGCTGGATTCTGAGGATGCGGCGCACAGCACCTATTTTTGAGATGTTAGATAAATCGTCGATGCTGAAATTTAGGATACTCACGTGCCATCGCATATTTCCCCCTGACAGCCATGTAATACACATTGACTCTGGATGATCCCCCGCAAACAGAAGGATCATCTGGGTTGTCCGGTATCTGCTGATTGGCAGCAAGAAGCTGCTCGTACGATTCTGCCACCGACGTTCCAAGTAAAGTATCCTTGACTTCACTTGTTACGCGAACATCCCAGTAGTTTTCGTCACTCAGTAAAGGAGGTAGGCCACTGGACATGGCAACGACGCCATCCATGTGCAGAATATGCCACCACATTCTTCGTCGAGTTTCAGCTTCGCAAGGTTCGATTCCGAACTTCGCAGGATCACGATGCAGTCCCATCGTTTGAGCCACTCTCATTGCAAGACCGACAAATAAACTACTTGTCAATGGTTCTTCTTCTTTAGACAAAATGGTCTGGACAATGAGATAAGCAGCCAGTCCCTGAAGAGATGGACTTCGAGGGAAAGATATTTTTGTAAGCCAGTGTGACACTCCCTCGTTGTAAATCGACGACAACGAAAAGCGAGACGATGCATTAAACTCGGTCTTAATGATGCGTAGGGAGATAGTCACAGAGCCACCATACCAAATTGCGTATAGGAGTGGAATAAAGGATGGATTTGGACATGGCTCACCAGAATAACTACTGTAATCATACCAGTCCCAGAAGGTATGATAGAGTTTCAATACAGTTGGGGGGTGAAGAACTGGGCTGATTGCATGAACACCAGACATGAAGCCTTTGTACAGAATATCACTTTGTCGCCTGGTTGGGACATGCTCAAGCATCTCAGGCTCGATGACTTTGTCAGACCCTGCTGGAGAATCACCTGCGGAGGGGAATAGGATTGATTGCTGGAAGGAGCCCCCTCTAGATCGTCCTGTACCTGATAGCGGAGAGCTACCCATGGAACTTCTCCATGTTTTGTTCCCACTCATAGGATCACTAAGATCCTCAGGTGCATTCTCCGAAGGTTGATCATGCGAGCGGGTTTGGTCTCTTAATAATTGATTCAAATCGTTGATCTTTCAACCTTGGTCAGCCACTGTCTCAAGTCAACGACAGGTCCATGCTTATGAAATACCTCGTGTGAAATATACGCCCAATATGTAGTACCAACATATCTGATGGTAATGTTTAGCCAATTTCAGAGAAATTCGATCTATGGTCAACTCACCTTGATCTGCCGCCATCTTCCAGACTCAGATGCCCTAAATTTAAACTCCCAATTGGATCAACAAGATCATGCGCTTGTCCAGACGGGATTGGGAATTCATCTCCAGTGGGTTCCACGGTGGCACGAGTTGGACTGACGGGTCGCGGAGAGGCAACATTTGGATTACGAGCTTTGCTTTGTCGCAATTCTTCCAAAAGAGCCGATTCTATCGCAGCACTTGGAGCTTTTGCATGCTTTTCTGCGAGCTCAAGAGCTTGAGCAGTCCCGCCGATTCGTTCTATCATTGACATCAACTTATCCAACCGGGCTTCGATTGCGCGGGGGTCAGATTTCCCGGGGCTTTGCGCAGATTCCTCCCTGGGGTGACCAGGGGTTGACTGTATCTCATCGCTGTCCCCCTCCCAGCCCCGCGATAGTCCTCTCCGTCGTTTGACTCCGTGTAGCGAGGTTCGAATAGGGGCATCGCGTGTATCGTCTTGCTTTTGCGATGACGCATCGTAAACGCATTCGACTCCGGTTTTAGCGCAATTCCCACAAACGGGGTGGACCTAATAGGCAATGTAGTTAGCTATGTTTATGTACGCCATTTTTTTTAGTCTCTCATGGATGTCTACCTTGTCACATTTGACTTTGCGCCGACGACAGGCGTGGCAACTGTAACTTGCTCGATTGCGAGTGATCTGCCGACCCCCGCTAGGCGGGCCTCGCGAAGTGTGCAGGGCAGAACTGGGCAAGGCCGATGGTCTTGGATCTGGCGGACTGGGATCCATGATCTCGAACCTTGCGATCTCGTGGATTCGCCCGCAAAGCCCATCCCAGACTTGAGATGCGATCGGGGAAGATTGCGGGATTGCGGAATTGCGGGGGTTCATTGGCTTTGAGCCTCTCAGCCAATCAGATTGCGCGGTGATCTAATCGTTCCCGCCTGATAAGGCAGGTGTCTGAACGTTAACGTTATAGTTTAGCATAGTTTAGCATCGTGTTGGTTGAGTTTATGTAGCTAATAATAAACATCATATGTATTTTCTCCATACCGGCTCACATCCACTGCGATCCATTTCGAGCTGACACGCTGCTACCCTCGCCGCTCATACAGATTCGTGAAAGAAAACGCTGAGCCGGCGAACTATAACGACGCCAAGAGATACAAACAAGAAACCAACAATTATCCACAGGTGTACAGATGTTGCATATTATAGTAAACGCTACTTTATCTCATAATCAAAGCTCAAGCAGGCGGAATCTGTTGCTCATCCAATGGCCACTTCACCAGGACCGTTGCGTTGCCTGTCAAGGTAAATGGGAATACAACCGATCGCTCGTTATTCAACGCCAGTTCGTACTTGCCAGGATAGATCACTCGATTACCCAAAGAATCTGTCCGGGCCAAGTTATCCAGTGATATCGGAAGCTCGATTGTCTGGGTATCCTGTGGCTTCAGCGAGCCGAGTCGATCAAAGCCCACCAACCATTTATTGGGATGGGGCTGTGGCCCGGCTGTGGTATTGGCAAACAACATGGCAGTATAGTCAGACAGGACACTACCATTGTTGGTGATTCCAACGGTGAAGTTCAAGAATGGAACTTGCTCGATAGCATTATACCCAGAGTGCGATCGTGAGAGGAGATGCTTAATGTCATAGGTCGCATCCGCAGAGTTTGACTTGGAAAGAGAGGCCTCAAATGTTGTATAAAATAGGCCATGACCAAATTCATATACAGGAGTTCCAGTGTACCAGATATAGGTTTGACCAGGATTGGAGCCTTGGGGTCGAAGGCTGGTATCGATAGCCGAAAACTGCTCTGCATAGTGGGCAGGATATTGAGTCGTGGTCAATCGACCAGCAGGGGCACGAACTCCTGTAATAATATCCAGTAGTGCCTGGCCACCAGACTGACCTGGGTAGCCCCCCCAAATGATGGAGCTAATGTTGTCGTTGGCCTGGAGTGATGAGGAATCGACCTGTCCACCTCCCATCTGGAGTACAACAAGAGGCTTCCCAAGGCTACTCAGCTGCTTTATAAGTTCCAGCTGATTGCCTGGCCACGTAATATTCTCTCTGTCCATTCCTTCCGCTTCAACGGTATTGTCAATTCCACCGGCAAAGATAATGGCGTCAGACTTCATAGCAGCAGATACTGCAGCAGAGAATCCACTGGTGTCCTCAGAGGATATTTTTGTACCGAAAGCATAGTTGACATCTAATTTGGAGGCTTTGAGAGCTGCAAGAGGGCTAAGAAGGTACGGTGCAGGCCCAAAGCTAGAAATGAGAAGTCAGTTTATTGACTGGTGCCTTTTCGTCTGATCTTTGGGGTCTTAGGTACCCAGATGGGGAGACACTTACTAGTTGCCTTGAAGCTGAGTAGTCGCGTTTCCATATGGCCCAACTCTAAATGATGTTATTAGTAATGAAGATCTATCCTTGGGGATTCTCAACCTACAGGGCAACACTGTCGATGTCCTTAGAGAGTGGCAAAGTACCATCGTTCTTCAATAGAACAATACCCTCTACCGCAGCCTCGTAGGAAATATTCCAGGCGTCAGTTTTTGTCACAGAGGACCAGTCAAGATCGCGATATATGCTGGTGTTTCCTTCGAAATAGCCCAGTCGCACAAGCTTTGAGTAAAATCGCGCAACGCCACGCTCGATCTCACTGCGAGATATTTTGCCCTGGATAAAAGATTGATTGAGGTTGTACTGATAAGATGTCCCGCAATCCATATCAGTGCCCGCGCGCATTGAGTCTGCAGCTGCGGCTGTGATGTTTTTGGCATATCCATGTGGATTGAATACGTTGTAAACCGAGTCACAGTCAGAAGTCACATATCCGTCAAAATTCCAGCTATCCCGGAGGAGAGTCTGGAGGAAGAAGGTATTTGTGGAACTTGGGACACCATTTACAGCGTTGTAGGAAGACATCACACTATGAACTTTGGCGTCTCGAACTGCCGTGATAAATTGTGGCATGAAGTATTCAGCCAGATCTTGCTGGGTGATGCTCAAGTCATTGCCGAGGCGTGAATGGTTGCCCCAGTTTTCAATATCATAGCCAGCAAAATGTTTCGCAGTAGCCACAATTTTTAATTCTTCGGGGTCTATACCTCCCTGCATGCCGGTGATATACTCGTACGCATATGCCGAGCATAGGAAGTAAGCATCCTCACCGGGAGTCTCTTGGCCTCGACCCCAAACAGGATGGCGAAAGGCATTTATATTGGGTGCCCATACATCTAAGCCATATTTGCCCGCATTGTTGAAGGCTCTAGCTTGGGTGGAAATGATGCTACCGATTTGATTGATCAAAGTGCGATTCAAAGCTGACATGGACAATATAGGTGATGGGAAAGAGGTTGCCCAACTATAGTCACCAGAGTCTGAGGTGTTTGCGCGATCCAGACCGTGGAGAGCTTCATTCCATAGCTGGTACTTTGGTAATCCCAGCCGAGGGATTGCTGGGATATCATTCCCGGTGCTATTGACCAGTTCTTCAAGCGTAAAAAGAGACACCAGAGCTGCTGCTCGATCATCTGGTCTTGCTGATGAGTTGCATACTAGGCTTTGACTGAGTGGACCATTAGCGCAATCAGGAAAACTAAGCCCTCCAAACACTGCGACAGTTTGCTGGTCTAGATCTGGTTGAGGGTCCGTTGAATAGTCTTTATAAGAAGTATTGTACTGGGCTAGTGCAGCTGGCACCAACGAGGCCAGAGCCACAAGAAACCCCGGGGAAGGCATCGAAGACAATACTTTCTCCTTTGAGTCGGTATATTTTGTTCTCTTGAGTGAGTTTCTGGTGGCTCAAAGTCCATTTTATAGCTGAATAAACTACCGGGGAGACTTCGGAAGAATTTCTCCACGGTGAACATACAAGTTCTCCATACTGACCCGAATGAGGTATTTACTACTGTCGATCTACAAGCTTGGGGATGATTGCGGGGTTCACTCCGCGAAATTGAGACCTTGCAGAAGTGCCATTTTAGCCTGAAACTGGACCCCCTGGCTTTGGTGGTCGAAATCGGATGAATTGAGAGCATAGAAAAACATGGAAGAACTCAATTTAATATTTTACGTCAAAGTAAGCTATCTATAATAGCCGTCAACCACCATTAGAAGACCATCTCGTGACAACCTTGAAGCCCCGGGAAAAACACGCTCGGCCCCGGCTGTGAAGGTGGGCTTTAGGCTAAATACGAAGGGGTCTCACCACCTTCCCCGGAATAATCCTTGCGCTCATGGATAGGCATGTTGCGAAATACGCCTCTTCTTGTTTAATTTCCTTTTGTGTCATTTGCCAAGTCAAATTGGCCAATAGTCAGCCCTTAGAATTGATTCAGGCTATTCACTCCAAAGACTCAAATGAAATTGAAATTACACATTCATCGCTTGAATGCTTTAGTAGGGTATTTTGAAGACCCAAGCAAACTGATCAGCGGCAGCAATTTCCTTATTCACAGATAAGATTAAGGACCCATTGCTGGACTTCCTGCTTGGAACTATTGCCCCATGCATCTTACCACCCACGACACTCACTTTGTCCCCTGCTACCCAAGGAATTGGACTTGAGAGAACTAGAGTGCTGTTTGGTCTGGCCAGAGTATGGATATAAAAGGCATCTTGGGAGATGGTAAATCTCACATCATCGCCCTCCCCTGGGGTAACAAACCAATAGGTTGTATTGTAGATTGCTTCTGCATGGCTCTTAATCCATCGACCGGCCTGCTTTAGATGTCGTTTTTCAACATCCAGAATCGTTCCATTTGCTGTCGGTCCTACATCAAGCAGAAAGTTGCCATTCTTGCTCACGATATCAATGAGCGAAGTAACAATGGAACTAGCATTCATATAGCTTGCTAATGGTGTTGCTCGGTTGAATCCATAGCTAAATGGATCCATGCCTAGATTTGTTTCCCATTTGCGAGCTTGAACAGCTGGGTATTTGGCATATTCTGGGGTATCGAAATCACCTTTGTATTATTGTCAGTTGCAGTGCTGTATTCGGATTCACATCACAGGAGTTACTTACCTGGCAGGCCGCAGCGGGAATTCATTACAACTTGGCGATTCTCAGCTGCGGCTTTGTTGAACCAAGACGACGCGAATTCGATCGTTCTATTAGGGCCGCCAATGTCACACCACATAATCTCCGTTCCCATGTCAGCCAATTTGTTCATTTCTGGCATCATCTTGTCGTTTATATAATCATTCAGGGGAACCCAGCCAGTGTACGGCAAAGTCTGATTTGTAAAGGGGTTTGTAGCATTCCCTTGAATCATTGCGAGTTAGGAATCATTTCTATAGTCTAGGATACCCTGGAACATACCCCCTGGCCATTGATCAAATCCGTATTTATGATAGTCTGGGTTGAACCACTCTGGGAGTGAATAATACACCGCTCGATGGAGCTGCGGCTGATATGCCCTTGCAGCGTCGAATAATTCCTGTCAAATGAGGCTCAGTACATCTTATAGTTCATTGATTAATGAGGAAACGTAGGAAGAACAATGCGTGTTACCTGGACTATATTGCGGTGTGGATTCATAGCCACCGAAGTTCTTCTGGTGATATTATCTGGGAGATCAAATAAAGCAAAACCTTCATGGTGCTTGCTAGTTTGAACAAAATAATTGGCCCCGGCGTCGGCGAAGAGGTCCACCCACTCCTTGGGGTCCCAGGCATCTGCAGTGAAGTTCTGGATGAAGTCGTCATATACAAGGTCAGGTCCATACGTTTCAAGATGATAGTCATAAACATCAGTGGTATAATTTGGACCTAAACCAAGCCACCACCAGTACCTGAACGATTGTCAGTAAACGGTATTGAAATATAGCATTTCTAGCAAGGGGGAATAGAGTTACCATTCCGCGTAGTTTTCTTTGGATCCCACATTTCCCCACCCAGGGACTGAATAAATACCCCAATGAATGAATATGCCTATGTGATGAGTTTTTAGAATGAATCTCTCGATAGGACCGACGGCAAAGCTATTGCACGGAAAGAGTACAAACCGTATTTAGCATTATTATACCAGCTCGGGGATTCATGGCCGTACACGGACTCGTATGTAGCTTGATATTTGTCAATACCAAATGTCGCTTCGAAAGTGTATCTTGCAGATGTTATATTGCGGCCTTGGATCACAACAGTAGCTGGTCCCAGAGTTCCTTCCTTTACACCTTCATAGTTTTGAACTCCAACCTCCACAATTGCCTGATCTCCAGGTGCAAGTCTATTAATAACACCTTCGCGGACAGTTTTCAGACCAGGCGATTCAACGTGTACTCGTACGTTGTTCTGTCGCAAAGCAAAGGATGGGCCTATGTTGTTGACTAGAATCTCGACAATCTGGGTTTTGTTTGATCCCTCTATCCATTTCTGGGTAGACCGAGCGTATTGAGTCTCCAAATGAATTGACTGGTTCAGGTTCGGCGAAACAGGAAGCATCGACAGAGCGAAGATATGGAGCTTGGTATTGACATTCGCTCCTCCTGGAGAAGTCGAAGCACCTTCGGTGCTATTAGGGAAGGTCAATGTGACAACTTCTTTCGACGAGTCCAACCAATTAATAGTCTGGAAGATATTTGTGCGGTTATAATTGGTATTGTTAACTGTCAAGTACGAAGTGAAAATTAGATCCCCCCCAGCTGGATATGGCCAATTCTTCCAAGCAGGTGTCAATAGTTGGCCAGTAGTTGTACTGCCATCTGCATATGTTGCTATTACCGCCCCAGATGCCATCCCAGACTCTGAAGCCGCAAGCATCTGAAAGCTGAAATACTTGGACCGGGGAATATGTATCTTTTGCCCTTGAGTAAGAATATTATCAAATCCCGTGGCATTGTACGGTGAGAATCGATAGTTGAATCCCCCATATGAAAAGTGCTCGGGTGGGATCTCCGCGGCGGGATAAGAATCTACATTTCATGAGTCTTAGAATTATTCTTGAAGACTGGTTCCTCAAATACTGACTTCCCTGGCCATCAAAGCTTGAATCATTAGGTTTCAAGCCGAAGGCACGGTTGTTGAACCAATGTCGTAAATCCACTGGGAAAGAGGAATTGGTGGTGGAAATCCCATGGAACTCATTCTGTGGCTTGAAAAGGACAGCTTCGCTGATTGTGGTTGATGCTAGAACAGTCCACAGGATGTTCGATATTGTCCTCATAATGTCAACTATGAAAGTCAGCTATTCTTAGCCGTATCTCCGGCCTTACATTTATGAGTGAGGGGAAGGATGCGAATTACTAGTACTTTATGAGATTTTCTAACCTTCGTGCCAGAGACGCACCCGGGTATTTCCATCGGCTATTTACATTTCCTTCGCAATACTAAATTGTCTCTAGAAAATGGACGATCGAGGCGGGGGTGTCGGCATCTTCCGAGGGGCCATTTCTTCATAGTCGCGAAAATTACCCGAAATCTTCTTCGCGATGGCCTCTGATCTATAGTGAAATCCGGTGGACTATTTAGTGGAGCTTCCGGGATGTATTCCAAGGTTTTCAGAAAAATTAGCATCCATTTCTTGCCAAGATCTTCAGCACCTGACATGCTTTGATATGACACCGCTAATATTTCTTCTCTTCTCCTTCGCTCTTGCTTGCACAACAGACCATGATTGTGGGTTGAATGGCGTGTGCACGAACAGTGGCTGTTCATGTGACCCGGGATGGACTGGAGATGATTGTGGAATCTTGAACCTCGCTGCTGGCCCAAGAAGCAATGGATATAACCGGACACAGCAGGGGATATCTTCGTGGTGCAATGGTATCGTTCGAGACCCCAAAGATAAAGACCTCTATCATCTTATTGTGTCCGAGTTTACACATGGCTGCGGGCTTGACTATTGGTCTCCTTTCAGCCGCGTGATTAGAGCTGAGTCTATTGATGGTCCTCTTGGGCCTTACGAGTTCAAACAGGAGATTCTCCCGAATTTTGCACACAACCCAGTGGTCACTTGGAATGAGGAAGATCAGAAATACCTCCTTTGGAGCATTGGTTGCCAACAAACAGTTCCCTCGGTCTGCCAAGGCCTAAACTTCACCTGCGGGCCTGGTAATACTCTTAATGGCGAGAGCGGAGTGAGATTGTCTATATCTTCTGACCTTCGAAATTGGTCCACGTATGGCCAGGTTCTTTCAGGAACAGATGGGAACCAATGGGATGCCGACATCACAAATCCCGGCCCCATACATGTCCCACCAGGTAAAAAGGCAGGATCTGTTTTGACGTATCGTGGGTGCCCGTATAACTGCAGCGGAGAAGAAGTCATTGGCATCGCGACAGCTAGCCAATACCGTGGTCCTTACGTCCCAATCAACCACAACAATGGTCCCATATTTCCGGAAGCAAGTGAAGACCCTTTCACTTGGATTGACAAGCGTGGTAACTTCCATATATTGGTACATTCTCTTTTGCCAGATGCAGAATTTGGCAAAGGTCCAAATGTGGGACGTCATGCCTACTCGGAATCGCTGGAAGGTCCTTGGCAGTTTAACAATAACACTGTTGCATACACTACCAACGTGAGCTTTGATGATGGCTCAATCATCAATTACTTCAGGAGAGAGCGCCCAAACATCTTTTTCAGCGACGATGGCCAGATGACGCCTCTCTTCCTTTCGACTGGGGTGCAAGAGGTCAACTCTTCAGCGAGCTACTCTCTAATCCAGCCAATCAAAAACTAAATTAGCTTTTCGGAAAAACACACATAGTTCATAATCCCCTCTTCATGCTTCGGGAAATTAAATGCTCTCGGATATATTCCATCATCGTGCGAATTGATCAACATTCCAAGGTTGCAATGGCGGCCTTTTTTCCGACGTCCGGTTAGTTCTCCGATCAGTCTGTGGGGTAGCTGTTTGGAAATACAAACCTTGTAAGGGAATTGCATCACATATCTCTCCTTGAGGCTAGTTATTCACTCCGATTCGTCTCGATGACTTGCATTTAGCAGGGTTTTAAAAGATTGGGCTGTAGCTGCGTATAGGACGTACGAAGCGAAGGCGATCATAGACAGTAGAATTGGAGCTCGAAACAAAAGCAGTATTAGAACACATGGTCAAGGTTTTTGTCTCCTCGTCCTCTTGACAGCTTGAAAATGAACCGTGGGGGAATTGCAAGTATGCACACCCGTCTTGAGAACTTTCAATCAAGAGAAGCCCTCCACCCGCGATGAAGTCTGTCAAGATATCACAATGAGAGGGACGTCGTTACCCCAGTAAGCCAGGCTTAAAATACTACGTGTCCAATCAAAGCCCACTTTGAATACAAACTTACACTAGAAGCGACTCGATCTTTTCCTTTTCAGGAAAAATTTATTATTATTATTATTATTGATTGAGGATAGATGCACGCTCTGCACCGCATGAAGTATTATGATTATTCTGATAAATACAGGTTCAATACATAACCTAAGCCGCACATTGTTTTGGATCAAGACGCTCACGACTTGGGCGCCTTCCCTACCTTGACCTCTTGCTCGAGTTTATCCAAGGCATCCGCATAACTCGATTTGAGCGACTTGAGTGAGTCGAGCTTCACTTGAACTCGGTCGACTCCCGTGGTGCGCGTGATCCGGCCATCTGTATTAGTCGTTATCTCGTTCGCGAACCATCGTCCTTCGCGATGCGCGACCAGAGTCCAAGCCGAACCTTCACGGTCAGCACGGGCTGTTCGACCAACTCGGTGCACATAGGTTGTGGCACTTGTCGGGACATCGTAGTTCACGACATGTGTTAAGTATGGTAGATCCAAACCACGGGAGGCACGATCGGTTGCCACGATCACCGAGATCCGTCCTTGGCGGAATGCTGCCAGAGTCTTGCGAGATGCAGAAGATTTATTTGATTTGATAATTGTACCCATCCGGCTGGCAAGGGGACGGTGGAGGAGTGATATCAGACGAGAAAGTCGCGATGCAGATTCGGAAGACTTAGCAAAGATTAGGACAGTCGTACGAGGGATTTTTGCTCGCGACTCGTCATTTTCGTGTTCTGAAGCATCATCAGAGCCAGACTCGCTTGAATCATCAGAGGACTCGTCGCTAGATGAGTCGGATTCTGAAATACTATCAGAATCAGAATCAGAGCCCGATGATGATGTCTCATCGTCAGATGATTCGTCCGAGCTAGTCTCATCGCTGCTAGTGCTGTCTGAATCTGAACCAGAGTCCAAATCTGGTGTTGCGGCCCTTGTTCCAGTCTCTAAATCGACCTGGATATGAGACAAAAGCAAACGCAGCAGATACAGGGGCTTCTGGGATTCATCGCTCACAGCGACAATGTGCTCATGCAATGTAGGAGGTAGGGTATAGTGAGCATCCGCATGCATAACCGAGTGGTCTGCGGAATCCGCCGTAGGATTCTCGGCGCCGATGATCACCATCTTCGGATTTGACAAACGTAGTGAATTGAGTTTGGAAATATCACGAGTCATGGTTGCACTCAATATCACTTTCCTTGGTGGCTTAGTTTCAACTGCGAGACCCAGAGTCGAAAGCAGTTTGCCCCCTGGCCCAAAGGTTTCAGGCGCATGTCGTGCGTCTAATGAACCCATCACTACCTCTACCCACTCCTGGAAGCTTTCATTCAGCAGGCGATCAGCCTCATCAATGATGAGCCATTCCAAATGCTTAAGTGTAAAACCTTTAGTATATCGAAGGTGATCCACTAGCCGACCAGGCGTGCAAATAAGGATATCAACATTGGGCTCTGGTCGTTGGATATACCCAGGAAGGAAACCAGTTGTGTCGACAGCCTCGGCCACGCAATCTTCAAGGCTAAAATCCATCCAGTCATTCCCTTGTAACCCACTTTGCTGGCGCTGTGCGACGGTTGCAGGGTTATGAACCTGATCAACGCGCATTAAGAGCTTTTGTTCCTCTTTAATGGCCACACTTCCAACCGCACTTCCGACATGAAGACCAGAACCGGAGGCACAAAGTTCATAGGCCTCGCGAGCCTGTTTAACCAACTCACGCGTGGGGACGACAATCAAACCTCTCAGCCGAGCGGCGGGCCTAGGCTTGAGAGATGTAACAAGGGGAAGAACGTACGAAAGGGTCTTACCAGACCCAGTAGCAGCAGATACGCACAGATCTCCGGGATGCGCATTCACACCATCTAGGAGAAGTGGGATTACTGTAGATTGGACCGCGAACGCCTCCTTGTAATCATTCTGCTCGAGGATCCGTAGTAAATCAGGCTTTATACCCAGCTCAGAGAACTGAGCACGTTGCTTAGCTGACGTTCGGATCGGATCTGCCAACCATGCCGGGAGAGAAGAATAGGTCGGCAGCTCCTCGATTTCAGGCGGATTTTCGGGTTGTGGCAAAGGCTCAAGACCTTGAGCAATCACAGGCTCAGTTGCAAGTTCATCAGGCTCTTCGGTATCGATCTTTCTTTTCTTGGGCTTCTTGCTTGCAGCATTTTTTGTGCGTTCAAATTTGGACAAAATTCCTGCATGCTTATTTTTAGGAATTTGATCCTCGGATTGACTCTGATCTTCCGAATCAGTCTGTTCTTCGTGATCGTGTGGCACGGTCGCTTGCAAATCTTCCAGGCTAGTGCCCTTCTGTGACGAGCTTTTTTCTTTGCTGGAGTCTTTGCGCTTCTTATCTTTCGATTTGCTCGGGGAAATTTCCTTGCTGCGTTTCGCGGAGGAATCTTTTTCTTTCCTCACAGACGCGGACAAACCATCTGCCCGAGCTCTATCCTTGACTTTCTTCTGTTTCTTGGCGCTGCTGTCTTGTGCAGGTGTATCTAATGCAGCATCACGCTTCTTGTGTTTCTTAGCATCGATGGGTGTTGCGGGGGCAGGCGCCTCGACCTCCCGTTTTCGCTTGTGAGACTTTGTCGAAGATGGACTCGTCATTTTCTGCGAACGAGTTTGGAGTACCTCGGATCTTGTGGCTGTCCTGTGGCTGCTCGCATTCCTAGGCGAGGGCTTGAACGTCGAAATGCCAAATGATGCCAAATCCGCAATGTTTTTAATGCCGGCAGGAAATAGCCGGGCTAAACTTCTTTGGGCCCCTCCGCCCTGGTTCCCGCCCCTGATCGCGGAACGCGCCCAGACGCCCCAAGTCTACAACGAAGAGAGCAAGGGAGCGAAAGATGATGGACTAGGCCAATCTTTACTGTGGCTTCACTTCTTCGAAATGGAGAAAGCATTGAAGATCTGGGCTGCCTCATCTCGTCGCTTTTCTTTGCTGGGAAACTACCGCAACTATGCCATATAATATTGCGTGAGTCTGATCGAACTATCCCACGTCCTCCTAGAAGCTAATCCCTGAGTCGCTTTGCCCTGCTTTTAGTATGGTTAGTGATTTCTTCTTCCCTCAGCCGGGTATGGCCCTTCACATCCTTTCTCCAAACTCAAATCGGCCGTCTAATTCAGCCCAGGGGGAGTCGAAAGTCACATCTACCAAGTGTCCTCGGTATGCAGACAACTCAGAATCCAACTCCTTCGCTTTGTTTTTTTCACGCAGGCTTCTAACTCCTCCATCAGAAACTGATCGACCGTGGACATAAAGTCATCATCATCACCCACGCGTACAAAGGTCGGACCGGCGTACGATACCTCACCAACGGCCTCAAAGTCTACCATGTCCCATTCTTTGTTATCTACCGAGAAACAACTTTCCCGACCGTTTTTTCGTTCTTCCCAATGTTCCGAAATATTCTCATTCGGGAACAGATTGAGATTGTTCACGGTCATGTCAGTCTCAGTAGCTTCTGCGCAGAAGCCATTCTCCATGCCAGAACCATGGGGCTACGGACTGTCTTCACCGACCACTCTCTTTTCGGATTCGCCGATGCTGGCTCAATACTGACCAACAAACTTCTCAAATTTACACTCAGCGATGTAGATCACGCTATTTGTGTCAGTCATACTTGGTACGTTGACCGGCACCTAACTACGGCAAAAGAAGGCGCTGACAATTAGAAGCAAGGAAAACACAGTTCTTCGTGCATCCCTGGATCCATTGATGGTATCAGTCATTCCAAATGCGGTGGTTGCTGAAAACTTCCGCCCCTTATCGTATAATTCGCAGGGATCAGATCAAATGCTCGGTTCGCCAGATCCTCGCCCATCACCAACGCCGATTGGACCAAATGATACCATTACTATTGTTGTCATATCCCGTCTTTTTTACAACAAAGGCACGGATCTATTGATTGCAGCAATCCCCCGGATCCTCGCTTCCAACCCAAACATCCGGTTTATTATCGCAGGCTCGGGGCCAAAAGCAATCGATCTGGAGCAGATGCTCGAAAGAAACGTACTTCAAGACAAAGTGGAAATGCTTGGCTCTATCAGACATGAAGAGGTTCGCGATGTCATGGTTCGTGGTCACATTTATCTCCATCCAAGTCTTACGGAGGCATTTGGTACCGTTATTGTCGAAGCTGCCAGTTGTGGTTTGTACGTGGTATGTACTAGAGTTGGGGGTATTCCGGAGGTGCTACCGCAGCATATGACAACTTTCGCGAAACCAGAGGAAGATGATTTAGTTCTCGCAACTGGGAAGGCCATTGCAGCTTTGCGTTCGAACAAGGTGCGGGCAGATCGTTTCCACGATCAAGTGAAGATGATGTATTCATGGCAAGATGTGGCCGAGCGGACTGAACGTGTCTATCAGGGTGTCACAGGCGACATTAGCCCTGAAGAATTCTATGGCTATTACCCTGGTCAAGGCTGGGAGGCCAGTGGAGACCGTGTGCGCAGTTTTGCTCTCATCGATCGTTTGAAGCGGTACTATGGATGTGGTGTTTGGGCAGGCAAACTATTCTGTCTCTGTGTGGTCATCGACTTTCTTATTTACGTATTTCTCGAGATGTGGTTCCCCCGAGCGAACATCGACATTGCACGAAGCTGGCCCAAAAAACAGGCCGCTGGAAAAACGCGCGCTGTCCCCGCCCATGAAGTCAAGGCATGAGCCGGTAGTTCGCTGTCATCGTTATTGGATTCTTTGCCACGATATCCCTTGAACTTGTACATATTCTGCATAAGTGATGGTAATTTGGCGTTTTTTTTTTCTATCCAGTATTTACAAGCAGTCTGTGGACGTCTGTGTCTTTGAACAATTAAGATCGATCATTGGTCTCATAATGCGCTAGGTGATATTGCGCTCAGGCGTAAGTGCTGAAACCCATACCATACACATACCCCCGAAACTCAGTAATAATACATGTCAATGTGATCCGCAAGTCATTGGTTTATTTCTTGTCGCGCTTTGTGGTAGGCTCGTACTTCCATTCCTTGTCGAGGGTCTCGGCAGGCTCTGGGTTCAATTCCTCCGCTGCTCGACCAGTATCACCGCGAGTGCCGCTGACAGACGCCTCTTCTTTCTCCAGACCACGCTGGTTAGGGAATTGACGTTCAAGGCCTCGGTCCTGCATCGAGGCACCGACACCCTCCAGGCCGGCCGATTGCTTCTTTCGACCGTGAGCTCCATCGTGGGCCAGCTCTACGCCTGTTTGACCTTGCAAAGGCTTTCCGAGCCCAGTGTATACATCTTGAGAAGTCGCGCCTCCAAGTGTGTCAGCAGCAGAAGTGAATGTTGGCTCTTTATCCTCGCTGCCAAGGACATTAGGGTTGTTAGCCTGACTACCAACGTCGTTGGTGTTGGGCGTGAAAGAGTTGCTCGCGGGGGCAGTTCCTGGAGGGAAGGCCTTCGCGTGATATTCGGAGCGTTGATCGGCTTCGTTGACCTTCACACCGGGCTTGTGCTGTATATATGGCATGAGCTTTAATATTTTGAATATCCTGGGTGACTATAGACGTACTCCCTTGGTGGTTTGAGGGCCTTCACGTGCAACCGAAGGCTTAAAGGGGCCCTGATTAGGGTTGGCCACAGATTCGACGTTGTTCAAGGTACTCATTTCGATAACTCGTGCGGTGAGGATATTTGGATGAAAAATTAGAAAGAAGAGTTTGCGAAGAGTCAGTCGATTTATACACTATCACCCAGCAGAGCACTACTCCTCTAAAGAGTGACGTCAAAGGAGCTATGCATACGTGGCTGACTTCATCGCCGTTTGAAGCTACAAGTGGCAAATTTTTCTCTTCCTCTACGTAAAACGTGTCTTTTCTGGGTGCATCTGTGTAAGATCAAGACTGATCAGGGTCATTGGAGCGGCAGTGACATCAATCAACCCTGCTGTGGAGAAGAGACTGAGAAAAGCGCCATAGAGGAACGGGATGGTGCTGGTCCGGGCCCTCAAAATTTGGGTTGGCTCCATGAGTGGCATTCTCATGGCGTCAAGTTGCTATACTAAGCAACGTTCTGACTTCATCGCAACAAGCTTATTGAGTGGATGTCATAGTTTGTGGCCTCTCATTGGCGGGTCCCGCACCGACGTATCCGACGTCTTGGCTGTATCTACTCCGCAGTTTTGATATCATAGGATACAGCGCACTGTGGTAATCGGACCCTTGCTTCAGTACTATATATTGACCTCCATTAAACTATGCTATTGCAGCTGGACACAAAATTACCGTGTTTAAGCCTATGGATTGTTATTAACGACCTCGGGAGAACCCTCGAGAGACGTGCAAGCGGAGACATGCGTTCCAAGGTTGTCTACAAGCCTTAGAATACACGTACGTACTCTCGTGTAAATGTGTTTGGATTCTCTCTTTTCCTCGTGGTCGCAAGCAGTGCTAGTAGCTGTACAAATTCGATTAAGTCCAATTGGTATATTAATGACACAAGGTATTACCATTCACAGAACGCCAATATGCAAATCGTTGATATATCCGTAGAAGGAGTTCCCTTCGATATTATTACCGCATCACCGGTGGGCGGCCTTCTTTATTCCATTTGACCCGACTTTGCACCCACTCGACTGCCGCTTGTACGCCCGATCCAAGAAGCGCGCTGACCGGCAGCACGCGACTATCTCTGACCCCACTCCCTGTTTCGCCCTCAAAGACCTTTCGAACAAAGCCTTCCTTGATCCGGACAACCTCAACACAATCCTCTCGATCCTGTTTGTTAGCCAATACCAAAATCGGGACCCCTGCGACGTCTGCGCTTTGCAGCACAGATTCCAGCACCTGTCGGCACTCATCCAGGCGTCCAAAATCACTCCCAGCGGCATTAATTCCAACATTTTGTTCTGTATATAGCTCGCTTCCATTTGTCGAGTTATGCGCAGGGCCAGCAACAGAGCTAGGTCGGCGGCTCGATGCAGAAGGAAGGCGAGTGATGTCTGGGTCTTGGCCTACATCGGCACTGTCCACAACAAAAACGATTGCATGGCAGCTAGTGTAATAGCTTTGCCAGAGACCCCGCATAGAAATTTGACCACCAACATCCCATATTTTAAGGTTCATATCTGGCAAAGCGATGGTCGTGACATTCTGGCCAACGGTCGGGACGGTTTTCCCGGGGTTGGGCGCGGGGGTGCCATCGGCTCGAGGTTGGTAGAGTGCCTTGATTTGACTCAGAAGTGTTGTTTTGCCGGCATTATCCAGGCCTAGTAGCAGGACGGAGTACTCTTTCCCCATCAAATCAGTCGGAGGTCATACAGGGGAGGACAGTTGGCATAGACCAACTCACCTTCTTTGCTGGTCGCGTAGAGATACAACGACTTGGCCAGATGATACATGATCGCGCAAAAGCTTCACAATGGTGGAAGCCAGCGCGATCAGAAGAGCAAATTCGCGGAGGTGGCTAATCGAATCATGCGATTGAGATATCGGGGAATGAAGACCGGAGGCTCGATTCAACTGGAGCTCCCGCATCCAGTTAAGGAAAGTAGGGCTTAGGGCTTCGATGAGAATGTATGCAAAGCCCAAGTAAGAACTCATAGTACTTATCCATGGGTCTATATAACCAGGACTTAAGGTGGTCTCATCTCATTGTTAAAGTTCTGAGTCCTAGAAATTTACGAACTCTACACGAATTCGATCTATAAGGGGGGTTTGTTACACTAACTGGCAAACGGGCCATCATGCCTACATCACGAATCATGATTTCGTCCAAGGCTATTAGTATCTGATTTTCAAAAGCATCATGGGACGTATATCGTAAGTGACCTCAGGAGTCTGCAGAGTATATTTATCTTTCTTCTCTGCAATCATAGGTTTGGGCGCATAATGCCAACCCCATATTGCGCGCCTCGCTGCTGTCATTGTTCCCTTTTTTTGCACAGGGAATAAGATGAGCAAATGGGGTTTCTAAAATTGCATTTATTGATTTCAATGCCCCAAAACATAATATATGTTATTCATGAGATTTTCACGGGGGAAGAATAGACGCTTCTTCATGGGCGCGGCTTTGTTTCCGCGGCAGATTTCCCTGATTTGTACTCCGTATACTCCGAGGCCTCAGCATCGCAGGCCAGAAAAACGATGCGGTGTTTTCGCATTGATTTCCACTTGATTTAAACGTGAATTAGCGCTCCAATGGGATGCTAGCAACATAGAAGCAATATTATGATAGAAGATAGCTGTAATAGTATGTCATGACATCAAACAGCCGCGGGGTCCCGGGTCCCGGTAACATGCTCTTTTTCTTCAGGAGGTCTCTATCATGTTTCTTGCTGCAACTATGATCTCAGCATATAAATTAAAAGGACCGGAACTCGATCCGTGGATCAAAACACCCCAGATGCATCTTGCTCACTTTTCTTCCGTTCTCGGCATTCGAATTCCTTCGCATTCCCCACTTCCCCCACTGCGGCGAGACTTTGATTATTGATCTTTCCCCCGAGAGAAAACCTTGGATGAGGAGGGAGTGCCTCCTCCCCTCTTTTATTGGCCATGCCTCTTCCTAACTTTGCGGCCATCCCATCCTCCCTCATGTATTGAAGACGTGATCTCCGAACCCGTACATAATTGCATGTTCCGAGAATGCCCCGCCCGCATCAACCTTTCTAAGCGGCGTTCTAATGGAAACGGACACAGTCATAGTCGGTAGGCATCCATAGCGACCTCGGCTCCTTGATATTTTTTGAAGGGATTGGACATATACTAACCTCGCATCCTGGATATTAGGCAATGGGCCGTCGGCCATGATCTTGTCCTATATTCTCCACGGCCATATTCCCTTCTACACCTCAGATCCGCCCCATCCCGATCCTTTGTTAGACGCCAAGTTACGAGCCTCCCCGGATATTCTCCAAGCAGATGTCGATACCCTCACTGCGCATTTCGCAGCTTCACGGCTATCATACTCCACACAAGCCCTGCCAATAAACGTACTGCTGGATACTCTTGTCCGACCCAGCCTAGATATCGATGTCTCGAGCGAGGACTCTAATGTGGAATGGCGCTATATGCCGGAAAAGGCTGTCCCACATCTGGTGTTTGGAAAGTCCCCAGTTCCCGGGGGGCAATGGACGGAAGACTATTCCGGTACTAGCTGGGATATTCAGACATTGAGCTATGCAGCAATGTTGTCCTTGCCCGGTTATTCTTTCGCAAATCATTATCAAAAGACGACTGGCAAGGAGCTGCCGCTCTATACACGTCCAACACGGCGTGAAATCACGGATTATTTCCAATCCTACCCAGCAGCGGTTCGCATCAATGATGTCTTCAAATGCGCGGAGGAGCTGCGCGGCATCACTCGTACTGCGAGTGGATTCTATATAAAGTCCCATGATATCCATTGCAAGCAATTGGTCCTCGCGAGCGGGATATTCTCAGAAGCTCTTTCGCCCGGGCCTATGCTCAAGCCTCTACTTCAAACTCAATCGACGCCAACAACACCCCTTCTGGTTATTGGTTCCGGATTCTCTGCAGCAGACGTAATAATATCGGCATCTAAAGATCAAAAGATCATTCACATGTTCAATTGGTCGCCTGATGACCGCCCTTCTCCATTACGGGCTTGTCATCAACAAGCTTATCCAGAATATGCCGGAGTGTACCGATTGATGAAAAGGGCCGCTTTGAACTCGAGTGATACCAAAGGGCAAAAGGCAAAGAATCGTCGAGGAACTTCGACGGGGTTTTTGGAGAGCCGAAGTTGGGACCAGTTGTATGAAGGCCTAGCCAATGTTGATGTTACAGCAGTTGAAGTAGAGGATGATTCCGCCAAGGTCACGTTCCAGCGTGCAGACGGTTCTGTATTTTCGCGCACAGTTCGTGGCCTCGTATATGCAACTGGTCGGAGAGGAACATTGAACTATTTGGAATCAGACCTCGAATCAGAGGTAATTGGGCAAACAGATGGGCAAAATGTTCCTGTCTCCGCTCAGACACTTCGTGCAAAGGTATTCGAGGACCTGGAGGTTGCGCCAGGCGTGCATATTATCGGTAGCTTAACTGGCGACTCCCTGGTGCGATTTGCCTATGGCGGCTGTGTATATGCGGCAGGACATATAATCAACGGGTCAAACCGTCAGCATAAAGCGCACAGCGCATGTGGAAGTTCCGGATCGACCCAGCTCAATTCCTCATCTTTGACCGTGATGAATGGAATCGATGGTCACCAGGTTTACCCTCATGGTACTCTTGAACTTGCTCAGGGAACGCTCAGCAAGGCCTCGACCACAGAGACTTCTTTGAGCTGGTGGGCCACAGTTCGCCGCATGTGGAAGGGCTTCACGCATTAAAAGTATACACGGACTTCGCAAAGGATCGAGGATGTACAGCATGGTTCGATATAATTGTATACACTGCATTAGATGATTTAGAGTATGGGGAATGTGCCATAATAATGTCTTCAAAAGAAATAAAAGTCAGACCCTGGCTCGTACTCCAAATTTTCATATAAGGCGTGGCTCTTGGAGAAGATCCGAAAGCGTGACTACTTCGAATCCCCGACGTTTTAGTTCGGGCAAGACTATCCGTAACATGAGTAGGGTCCATTCTCTGCGATCGTGGCAGATTATGATGCTGCCTGGTCTGACCATGCTTAATATGTGGCGTGCATTTAAGTCAGGGAACGGCACTTGCGGATCGTGAGGATACACGTCCCCCAGCACGAGTTGATGGCCCAACGTCGCAACCAAGCGCCTCATACGCGTGCTGAAGAATCCCGACCCAGGTCGGAAATACCAGCCGACGGGGCCCTCGGTATTACCAGCAGTGCGATAAGCCTCGCCAATGATAGTTTTTACCGCAAGTATTTGTTCTTTCAGGGCTGTGTCGCTCAATGCACGAGATGGTTCATCGTGCATGGCGTGGTTAGCCAACTCATTTCCAGCAGTGACAAGATCAGCCAGGGTCTGCTCAAAGCTGGGAACTTGAGAGCCAATTACGAAGAACGTGGCAGTAGCGTCATTTGACTTCAGGACGTTGAGGATTTCCATCGTTTGGGAGGAGGGCGCGTCGTCAATGGTCAACGCGACGACTTTCTTGGTCACGGCATGTCGGAATAAGACATCTGGCCAGCGACGCTGGAAGAAACGAATGAGCACATCGGGTGGCTTGTAGACCCAGTAAAGAGGAAATATAAAACAAAAAGTGGTCAAGTAGGCCAACATGGCAGCAACATAGCAGAAGAAGATGTGTCAACGCGCATGTGGGCCTTGGCAACCCAGGGGCCAACCTTGGGAGACATGCACTGTGGAGTAAAGAGTACATAGAAAACATACAAGATAGAGAGAGCCTGCGGTCACAAATGGCCCTGAAGGCCCGCTATAGATGACGAAAAACAAAGAGAATATGCATTTTATGCCTATTATTTTCGTTTTGGTGAGTGGGACCACCCTCGGCATCGCCCTGCGATCTCCAAAGCTCAAGCTATCGGGGACATATCTACATGCACTTTATGGTTCTTACTTGTACAACAATCTTCTATTGAGTAGCTCTTTAAAATGCACTCTGCTATGCTCCCAGAACAATAGTACGTAGTATTAATACAAACGAGCCCCTGGATATTTCCAAGGTTATTGCTGCTATACCCTTACCTTTGAAGCAAAACTCGGAATCTGTTGAAACACGACATTATCTTAATGTTCTTTCATATGATAAAGCCCACATGTCTACGGAGTACGTACTCAATAGGTAGACAATGACATGAATCGGATGGGATCATAGATGATCCACGGTTTAATGCTGGATATTTCGAATCTGGCCCTCTAGAGATGCCTCGGCGCGGTTCCCCAACAGGACAAAGATCAGCAAGCAAATCTCCCATCTTTAATGCTGTGAGCGTATTCGCTGGAGCAATACGTCGAGAATACGTCGCCCTAGCACCGAATTGGAAAGTTTCGCCATTGACCTATTAGTGCAACGGTCACATAATGGGTAGTTTGTCCTGCTTACTGGCCTGGCGTCTCTGTACATTACAGAATGGAGTAAAAATTAGCCAACTATCTCATGCCAAGCGGTGGCTCTCAGATCGACCCTTAAAAAAAAAAATCCCCCCGTGGGGTAGAGATCAATTTTGTAGAATATCACACCCCAAAGCATCCTGGATTTGGCATGAACGTCTGTTGCCCCCGTCATGTCAAAATCCGATGCTGAACAGAGCTCTGGCGCATCGGACGCAGGCGCGGACGCGGTCAAGCCCACTCGATGGCAACGCTTCAAGGCACACATGAAGAAATGGTGGTGGGTCTATTTGATCATTGTCGCCATCGTTGTGTTGGTAGTGGTTCTCCCTTTGTAAGTGCTTCGTCGATAGTGGAACATGGCTTGGAAACTCACGGCCGAGCAGGGTCTATGTGGGCATCCCTAATTTCGCCAACAAGTACATCAACGACTTCCAGTACGATGAGACAGGTTTGGCCATTACCAATCCACGCCCCAATGCCTTCCATGTCAGCCAGTCAAGCAATTTCACTGCTGGGGGAAGTTTCAGCGGCAGTGGTCATTTATCACCATTCAACGCATCCATTCGAATTCCCAGCTCCAACAAGGAGTTTGCGGTCTTTCCTGTCCCTGAGATTCAGTTCTCAGGCGGAGCCCAACTGAATATCGATCAAGATCTCGATCTGTCATGCGTGGACTGTTTATCGCAACTAGCCATAGCGGCTGCCACCAACAAGAGCTTCTCAGTTCTCGTGAAAGGAAATCCTAACTTGAAATTCGGAGCCTTGCCAACGGCTCATCTCAATATCGACAAGACAATCGACATGAATGGTGAGATACGCTGCCGCGGCTAATGTTATAACGAGATACTAAAATTGCTTCTGTCTTCCTCAGGCTACAATGTCACTGGTGAGAATTCTCAACTCACCAGCGTGAATATCGTTATGCATTTAGACTGACCATTTCGCAGAATTCGTGAACAGCGACGGGGCTTTTAATGTCACTAGCGCCGACCTGCTCAAGGAAGAAATCAATGGATATAACTTCAATGCGACGATTAGTATCCGCAACCCAACTCCATTTACAATTGAAATGGTAGCTAGCTATATCCATCCAGCCAGAGGCAGCACTTTATAACTAACGACCTGCTCCAGGGACATGTCGCCTTTAATCTCACTATAGGAGACGACAACACGCCGCTTGGATACGTCGACCTCCCTAATTTAATGCTTGAACAGCACAATACCGCCACTGTGGTCTGGGGAAACTTGGATACCAAGAAGCTGGTTGACGCGGCGCTGAATGGACCGAACGGACTCGGCACGGTAACAATTGGCGTGAAGGGTTACAGCTGCGACTACAAGGGCCAGACGATCCCGTACTACGAGGCCGCAATCAAGGCCGTGAACACAAAAGCGACACTTGACCTTCTCGAATACGCGTCGTCGTTGTTTGATTAGCTGCGGGTGCCATGGTGGAGCATTTGAAGGGCATATAGGAACCTTGTAGAGGGCAATGCTGACCAGCTATGGCAAGCCAGTATATTAATAAAGATCCTTTAAGATGAACAAAAATGAACAACTGATTTTTTTTTGGAAGTATTCATGCTCCATAAAATCTGACGTTAAAGGGTATTATAATGAATTTGAGTTTTTTGCCATGCGTCTATCCCATGATCTGTAATTGGTCCTCTGGGGGCCAGCGCACCTGTGCGAAACTCAAACAGCGTTTGATACTCTGTAGATACTTACGCGTGGCTTCGTCGCTAAGAATATGCGCCTGCTGATCACCTGAGTGCAGCTTCTCCCGTGCGGAACGCTCGTGAATACCGACCATGGTTACACCGATAGGCCATGCACTATATGTCAGTTAGCATTGGACACACTGGAAGATTTAATAAAGGATAGAAATATGACGTACGCTTTGCCTATGCTCACTCGGAGGTAAGCATCATTTGCGTCGACATATTTTCGCTGTTGCGCCTTATGCACAATCTCGACAATAGGCTCGAGAAGACTGTCGTCGAGATCGGCCTTTTCAAATCGTCGGAATAATGGCTTCATGTTTTCTCGACATTGGACCATTGCGTTGTAAGCCTGCTTTCCTTGAAAGCTTTCCCGTACTGTCACATCGCGTTTCGCCAGGGCAATTTCCCATTCGGAGAGTATCATATTAAAGTAGGAGCCCAGTTGTCTGAAGAGGAATTGGCGGCCATCGTCATCTTTAGGAATTTTGGCAGATATAATCATCTGCGCACCAGGCACAGGCTCTAATGTGGTCGGGATAGGTCCATCGGTCATCTTCTCTAACATGGCAGATCTTTGAACCAAGCGGCGATATCGAATGAGTCTAGATCGGTGAGATTCTCCAAAGAGCTTTGCAGGTTCGTCCATCTCGCGGAGTTTGTCGATCAAATCGTCTTCTCCCATATCCTCTGATTCTGCGACGTCTCCCTCGGCGTTACCGTCTTTGTCCTTTTTCACTTGTAATTCTGGGAGGCCGAGCCTTTGCCGGCGTTCACGTTCTGCAGCTTCCTCCTCTTCTTCCCTTCTCTTCCTCGACTCCTCTGCAAGCCTTTGTCTCTTTTCTTCTCTCTCACGTCGCCGATCCGCCTCTTCCTCCTCTAGTTTACGTTTCTTGAGTCGTCGTTCCTCGCGTTCTTTTTGTAGTCGCGCCTGCTCTTCATTATAGGCAGCGACGCGCGCAGCTTCCTCTTCACCTCTTCGCATGTATTTTTTTGAAGATCCCGAAGCAGAAGATTTTTCCTTCTTGGAGCTATCCGGCTCTTTGGCTTTGGATATCTCCTTCGACATGAGAGCTGCGAAGTCCATGGTGGCGGCAGCCGATGTAGGATCTCTACACCCGCTATGATGATTTCTTTCCTTGAAATAGGGGGGCGACGGTTGGACAGAAGTGCGGATATCCGGAGAGAAGGGGAGAATAAGTGCAATCGTTGGTTGAGGAGGGCGTAGAGGAGTGGGGGAGGAGGTTGAGGAAGCTTTGATGTAGTCAAATGGTCGGCTCCAAGTTTTTGTTGTAAGCAACCGCAGATCCCAAGCTTCGACATCCGCATTGAGACCTCTCTTTCACAACTCCTCGCTTTCGGTTTCCTGCCACTCTGCAAATTCGCGACAATTGCTTCATTCGTCAATAATCGGTCTCTTTTCCATGTGAAGCACCCTGACTTACCGTGTCTCAGCTCTTTCGCTCGACATTAGGACAGAGCCTACCGCGACGTGTTGCCCACCATGGCAGCCCGAGAAGGTCCCAAACCCTCCATCAACCGCCAAGAAGTGACACCTTTCCACCTCAAGCTCTTCTATCGCACCAACAACTTCCACCATCTATCCGAGTACAGCATCCCCGCCCCGTCGCGCCATCGCGGTGGCCCAGTGAGTGGGCCGAACGCCATTCGCGCGCAATCACCGCAAGCTGCTGCACCGTTACCACCTCACCTCGAAATCTACACATGGCAATCATGCACCCTCCTGGAGCTCTCACAACTTCTCACCAGCACATTGCCTAGTTTACTACCAGATCCCCCCGTCGGGACTAGACTCTGCTACCGTCTCATATACCCAGATGCCAAAGGCGCAGCAATGATGGGCCCCGACGCGCGCGGTCGTTACGTCAGTAGGGATCTTGGGAGTGTGATAGTCGCGCCTCGGGATAGCCCATATCGCAAGGAAGAAGAAGCAGACGCTGTGACAGAACCCCGGTCTCGTCCTGGCCCGTTGCGGTTCCAAGGTTCAGATGCCGACAAGGCTTTGCAAGACGCGCGGTTCATTATTGGAGATTATGTGGAATGCGCCATTCTGCCACCTCTTGAGGATGGTTCGGTCGCGCCAATGCTTCGTGGTGGCCCAGGGCCAATCCCTGGTGGTGGAGGTGGTGGTGGTATGCGTGCTTTCAGAGAGAATGGATTTGGACGGCTCGGCCGCGGTGGCGGCCCTCGTGGGGGAGACCGTGATGGGCCTCCGAGACTTCCTCCTGGGGATTGGAAACGGGGCGAGAGGCTCCCTGGAGGACCACCAGGTCGAGGGGGTGGACGCCGGGGGTGGGCTCCGTACTGATAATTAAGAGCAACTTGTTTGGAATGGTCGATACTTTTTGAATATCCACGGGACTAATAAGTGGGCCAAAAGTATTACATCTTTATAATTATTATTATTCTTGATTTCATGGATACCTAAAATTTCCACTTGTATTGGCATGCCAAGTTACTGTACGAACTAAGTAGCTAGATCAAAGAAAATCTTATGTCACTCATCATGGGAACCTTTCACATGTCGCGAGGGAAACAAATTCACCAAATTTGATATACTTTGGTATACTTTTCCAGAGTCCAAGACTATTTGAGCGGAGCCTCGAGCAGGTGGTTATGATGGTTCAAAGAAACGGAAAACATATGAAATCGATGCGGTATATGTTTGCTGTACGGTACATAGCTTTGCCCATGATAAGCATAAGCCAGAATAGAAAAAAAAAGGGATGATATTGCGAGAAGCCTAGCAGCATTGGCAAAGCCAGCTCTGTGGCCGATTCTCACTATCATCACTCAGTAATCGCAATCCACTTCTAACCCAATTCAATTCATCATATTTTGGAGTTCTACCACTCGGCAATTGTGTCGCCCTTGCGCTTGCCCCGAAGGTCGTACTTGCCCTGCAACTCGTGGTCAGTGTCGTGTTCCAAGGTTCCATGACCCTCTCTCAATAGATAGATCTTGCGAGGGTAGAGCGCATACCTCGGTCTTGAGGGCAGCCCATGTAAGAATACCGGGGATCAAGCCCATGTAGACGAAGGATAGCCAGGCATGGCGGCCGTTCCAGCGGAAGTACTTGTAGCGGTTGGCGTTGAGTTCTATCGAGAGACTAGTCAGTTCCTGTTTGCCGACAAAGGGTGACACAATCTAGGTCCACCACATCCTAGGCCAACACGAAGCCCTCCGGTATCCACGCTTTGTACATATAGACGACGCTTCCGGCTTCGTGTTGGTCGAGAACGCGGGGGTCGACAATCGGAATTAAGGATCAAGTACCGTAGTATTTCTGGTAAGCCGGGTCAAGGACCAGGGCTGTGTTCCATTGATTAGCTCCGGGGGTCTATGTCATGAATTATCTATATTCAACTCACACTTGTTAGGGCCGGCCATGGTTGTGGTGCAATTCAGGACGGCTACAGGTACGCCCGTTGCGTTCGTCTTCGTCGGATGAAGTGCCACTCGTGGAGTCACATGATATTGGATCACGTGATAATGCGAGAAAGTAGATACTGGAAAATCAGCAAAAGGGTCAGTCCTGGTAATAACGTCGGAAGCTAACGGCCACTATAATTTTATTATTGTAATGTTCCAAGGTTGCATATGTTTCATTACATCCGTTCCAACTTTGGAACTGTGGTGAACAGACGACTCGGCTGCTTTGGACTTGTGTAGATCGCCATCCGCCAATCAAACTGTGTGGATTACATGGGCTGCAGGAGCCCCACCTGCATCGATTCCACGGACAATAATTGAAATGCTCAGTCGGTAAGCTCCGAGGTTTAAATAAGAGCAGATAGTGACTTAGGGATGAATATGTGCTTCCAAGGTTAGATAGCCTTCAAGGTTGGGCGGGAGCTATCCATGGATGAGATGTCCACCTCAGAGCCATATTGGCCAACATCTACGGATATATAGTAGGCCCAAATGCACCTAGATTCATCTGCCATATATGAACCAATGGTAGAATTTCGGTGCGCTAGAGGAAATAAATACCAAAGGGAATAAATAGACAATCCAGGTACTCTGTTATACTAAAAGGGATCCCTGGGCATCAAAGATTATGCTGACACATGGGGTTGAAGGTGCTCGGGCCATGATTACCGAGGTATCCATACACCCCCAGCCGCCAGGACAATATACTGCCCTGAGCCATATCTGAGCCTTCAAGTTCATTTCCAAATCAATTAATAACTGTTATGGCATCTATTCAAATCCCTGCTTCATACGAAGCTTTGAATCTCTCTCATGTGAAGATATTCCACGACCCCCCCGGAGCCCCTACTGCTACCCCGGTTGTGGTCCTCACCTTGAACCGACCAGAGAAGAACAATGCATTCACCCCCCAAATGGCCGAAAGCCTTACGCAGGCCTACCAAATGTTCCATAACGACTCTCGTGTGCGAGTAGTAGTGCTGACGGGAGCTGGAAGGCTCTTTTGCGCAGGGTCAGATCTTACGATAGGCTTTGGAGATGGGAAGGGGCACGCCAATGATTTTCGAGATATGTAAATGCTTCAGCACTGGACTCAGCAAGAAATTTTGGTCGCTGATGATCTTACAGAGGCGGCCGTGTCACTCTTGCTATGCACCGATGCCACAAGCCCACAATCGCGGCTATGCAAGGCTCCGCGGTTGGTGTTGGAATGACATTGACTTGCCCAGCTGCTATTCGGTATAAGACTACCCAGCTGCCACTCTCGCGACTACCCAGATACTGACAGCCTCTAGAATCTGTCACGAAAAGAGCAAGTATGGGTTCGTTTTCACGAGAAGGGGGCTGACAATCGAGTCTTGTGCCTCATATTTTTTACCTCGTCTCATAGGATTTTCGCGAGCCATGCATTTAATTTCCACTGGTGGCACCTACCCTCCATTGCCGAAGTACTTCGGTGATCTCTTCATGGAAACCCTCCCAGACGCCGCTCAGGTCCTGCCACGAGCTCTTGAGCTTGCTCATGATATGGCCAAAAATGTCAGCCCACTGGCTTCTTCTATGAGCAGAGCATTGATGTGGGAAGGCCCATCATCTCCAGAATCGGCGCATCAACTTGAATCACGAGTATTTCATCATATGATCAGACAGCCGTAAGTTTAAAGATCTAAAAGGGATCTCTGTTTCAAGCTGAAGCAAATGGACTGACGAGATAGCAGAGATTACAAAGAAGGGGTATCCTCATTTCTCGAGAAACGTCAGGCAGAGTTTCAAACAGACCCCAGACGAAACAGTTCGCCCAATTTCCCTTGGTGGCGTGAAGTGAACACCGCCCTCGAACTCACCCCCAGCAAGGAGTCCAAGTTGTGAAGTATACTGCGAAAGTAGACTGTGCCAGCTAGGTAAAAGCAAAAAGGACTACAGATGAATTAGGTAGATAACGCGAATGACATCCTGAAACGGAATTGCAAGTAAATTTGAAAAGTCTATGTGCAGATGAAAGTAAAGAAACAGCAATCAGGAGTTGCATTGATGGGAACATCCAGCAAGGTAGATATAACACTCCCATGTCACTCAAGTTTGCAAATCGGGAACCCTTGATTCAACGAAAATATGATGAGACAATGAAATAAGGTCACCGCTTGATAGGAATGACGGGGTATCAGATAATCATCAAGCTGTCGACGAGACGTCGAGGCAGCACGCATTTAGAAAAGCAAAAGACCTCTAACCAAGATGCAGAAGCCACATCAAGCAATCAAAACATAACAGATGTCCCATAATTCAAATAAATCTTCTTCCCGAGCGCCTGGTAAAACTCCATACCCATGATTGTAGATCGGAAAGTTGTGAAAAAAAAAAGGCGAGGTAAATATCTCACGATGAGAAGAAGAACTGAAAAAGACGGCCTACACCAAGCCTGCTGAGCGTAGCCATGTGAAACAAGAGCCCCGACATCAGAAAGTGCTCCAGTTCCAGTCCCGAGGGACGCTAGCAGCAACATCGGTTGGTTGACCGAGGTTGGCCTGGACAGCAGCACGGCCGGATTCTTGGCTGTTCTCCAAATTCTCAGTTGGGGTCTCGTCGTCAGTGCCCTTGGAGTTGATGTCGTTCTGGATCTTATTCAGACGATCAGTTCGACTCTCCTCCCACCGTTGGTAGGCACTCCAGCAGAGGTCACAAGCGCGTGACGAAGAACCTTCTGGGTGGAATTGCGCATCTTGGTCAAGCGGGACGACGTGAGGAGTGTGAGAAGAACAGAAGACATGACCACAATGACGGCAATGGTGGCGACGAAGGAAAATGCCGAAAGACGAACGGCAGGTGGGAGAATCACAGTTTGGAGAAGCAGCATCCGCCTGTTCAGAAGGTTAGCGCAAGAACCACGATGGTCGCATTCCGTGTTTCTTTCTCCAAGACATCAAGGTACCCAATGGGGAAGCTATAAGTACGTTCGTCATGATCGCCAAATGGCGTGATCACATACGACATTCTGAGCCGTATGTGCGCCACCCGGTACAACTCGCACTTATAAGCAGGGGCGGGGACCCTTGAAATGGAGGAAGGAACCCGGTCTTTTAACAAGAGCTAAAACTCACCTTCCAATGATCACGAGTGGGTTGGCCTGTGACCTCACCAAGCTGCTCGGTTTTCATCCATTCATGCTCAGCGGTCTTACTAACACTGCTGCTTCTGCTTTCCATGGTAGATCGGCGGCTGATAGGTTCGGAGTCGTCGTGCAAGCTGTCCAGAGAGCCATGAGCGCTGCGTGGAGGAGTAATAGGCGAGGACTTTTGAGGGCGCTCAGTGGGGCGCAAGGCGGCTGGGACGTAGAGCGGGCCCTTGGGTGGGCGCAACTGGCGCGACTGCAGTGGGAGTTGATGCAGGGCGGCGGTGGTGAGACGAGGGGATGTGGGAGAGTTATTGGAGGGAGTAGTTGTGGTCGAGTTGGTAGGAGACGGGTGACCATAGACAGAGATCTGGTTCCCGGGGGTGGTAGTGGCAGTAACAACGTGGGTAGCCATGACTTAAGGGATGGAAGGAGGAGAGGAAGATACGGGAATAATGAGGTTATGGTATGGCAGGAAGAGATATAGGGGGAGAGAGGCAAACAGCCATGAGATGTCGAGGGGCAAAGATTCGGCAGGGCCGTGGGGAGTAGAAAAGAGTCGACGGTGAATGGCCGCAGGTTTGGTGGAGCAGGAGCGTTGAGGCTAGAGGGCCGTCTCTCCTAATTATGCGTTTTCCAGAACAGTGGGCCGCTGGCGCCAAGGGGGAAGAACCGCCGATCGGGGGAGGCGAGAAGGGGAGCCGTTCTCGTGGCGGAAGTTCGCCTTTTTCCGATTATTCTGTTTGGATCTGCTAATTCAAATCCCGGATTTCTCGGCTATGGATTCTTATGGAGGCCTGGGGGGACCAAAAAAAGGAAGGGGGCTTTTTATGGAGAGATTCAACTGCAACCGTAATATCGGAGTGAATCCATATAGATTAAAGTTGGAGAGAGGGCAAACTGGCCCAAGGGGGCGGGAAGGCTGATTTAAAGCAAAGTGGTCAGGATACCTTCAAAGCCTGGCAGGCATGGACGTGTATAGTTCTACGCTCAAAGAGGAATAAGGATGGCTGGGGGGTCAGACTATGTATGATCTTGGACTTGCGTCTGCATGGATTTACATGTCTCAAAGACGGTATGCACGGTACTCGGGGCCAATCCGGGAGTATGAAGACGATGGTAATCGATTATCCGCCGAGGCTGGGAGGGGAGGAGGAAGTACTTTGGGAGTAGAGGGTACCGGGTCAAAGTACGGGCAATGAAGGCCGCCCAGAGGTACCCCGTACACACGGGCGCAGGTGCTGCGGTACCTTCGACCGGGACCCGATAGAACTCGCTAGTGCAACGCCGGTGCTTTGCTCCGCAGGACCCCGATCCTTCGGCCTTGGGGTAAGCACTCGTGCTGCCTACTATTCGTCGCATTCCCTCCATGACTCCGTGAACTCCTGACGGTGAATGGCGGGGGCGTTTGACCGCTTTTTGCCATCTTGATTGTTCAAACCGACTAGCCAGTCACTGCTGCCCAAAAGGCGCGCTGGTCGTCTGTAGTACCAGTTCTTCACGGTCAGATCCCGAGCATGATGGCTTTCCTTATGAGGACTCTCTCCACTACGCCCTCCGCGCCCTCCACCGCTATGTCTCGATGCCCCACCATCTCCGCGGGTCACGGACATTGCCTGCAGAGTACTTTGATTCGCCCTGGATAATAATGGATATACTATTGTCGTGTTCAATATACGTCACATCCAACACCTCCTACGCTGTAACATCGAGCGACTCTCCTATATACTGCCTCCCTACGGAGTAATCCATCCGCTTCTAATATAACAAACCCGATACTCAACTCCAAAAGAGAAAAAGCAAGCGCGGCCGAAGTCCCAACCTCAAGGTTCACTAGTGCCTCCGACTTCTCCACAACTGCCCAATCGCAGCCCAGGTGGCGTTCCTGTCTTATCAGAGAGCAGTGGTTGGCTGCAGAGCTCACTTCTCAGCCAATCAGAGCAGACTCGATCCATTCTCAGCCCCGAGAAAACGGAACAGCACAGGCCACGGTTCCACCAATCAGCGTCGACTTTCTTAAAAAGGCAGTCATCTGGAAACGGGGCCTGTCCGACCATAATTAATTATGGAGAGTAATACAGTGCCATTCACTACATAATCTGTATGGGTCTACCGTCAGGGTACGGATACACGATTAAGTTACCTCCTGGAGCTGCTATACCTGAAGCTTTGATGCAGTTTCAACATGCATTGAGCCTCCAATATACCAAAGGACTAGCCGCGTTTGCGATTTGACTTTCGGTGACGCTCCGGGGGATTTGTAGCAGTATCCGGTAAACCTAATGGGGGATCTCCAACCTCTCCAAAAGCAAAAATAAAAAAAAAGAAAGGAAAAGAAAAAAGAACAATGTTCGGCCTTTTAGCAGGTAAGGTATAGATAGTACTATGACGAAATATGATCGCCCATCTAGCCCAGCACAGACAGTATGCGATCGTGCAGGACGTTGGAACTTTGGTCAATGTCGATCTAGATATGCTCCATACACCGCTTGCAATCAGATATTAGTACAACATGGCAAGCAGATGCACTTGAAACCCCGACCCAATCAGACGGGTCTGTGTCTTCTCAGCGGTCAACACACGCGCCTGCATCTGGAATGTTGCACCTCTTGTAATCAATCTGTGAGCCGCTTGCAGGTCTATCGGAACAAAACAGAGATGTCAACCACGGGACCAAACTTATTCCCCGGATCTATTATCCATAATTTTGAATGGCGTCATGACTTTAGTCTGATACGAGTCTAAACCCCAACCTCAGACTCTCGTCCAAATAGTTAAAGCACAGCACCATAGTTTCTAGGCAAACTTTACTACCCCTTAGTTAGGAACTAGAGCCAAAACAGAGCAGAAAAGTCAATAATAAAGAAAAAAGAAAAAGAAAAAGAAAAAGAAA
>KZ119486.1:102423-128447 GCA_002153405.1 Mycosphaerella populi pn0402
AAAAGAAAAAGAAAAAGAAAAAGAAAAAACAACCCAAAATATGAAACTAGCCGTGTTCAGCGCCAAGTCCTACGATCGCGCCTATCTCGATGAGGTACTCGCCCAGCAATTCGCCGCACTGTGCCATATCGAGTATCATGCATTTGCGCTATCCGAGGAGACCGTCCCACTCGCCAAAGGCTGCGATGCGGTCTGCGTCTTTGTGAACGACACGCTGGACGGCGCAGTCCTCCAAGCCCTTCACGCCGATGGCGTCCGGGCCGTGCTGCTTCGATGTGCAGGGTTCAACCATGTCGACCTGGTCGTGGCCGAGACGCTGGGGATGTTTGTGGCCAACGTGCCCGCGTACTCGCCCGAGGCTGTGGCCGAGTTCGCGGTGGCGTTGACCCAAACATTGAACCGGAAAACGCATCGAGCTTACAACCGAGTCCGAGAGGGTAACTTTAATATCGAGGGTCTTCTGGGGACGACATTGCATGGCAAGACGGTGGGGATTGTGGGCGTAGGACGCATCGGGCTTGCGACTGCTCGTATCTTCTACGGCTTTGGCTGTCGGGTGCTGGCTTACGATCCTTTTGTTGGAGACGAGTTTCGTCAATACGGCACGCTAGTCGAGTTAGAGGCGTTGCTTCGTGAAAGCCATATCATTAGCTTGCACTGTCCGCTGACCGATGGCACGCGCCACATTATAAACTCGACTACCCTCGCACAGATGCAGCAAGGAGCTATGTTGGTCAACACGTCGCGAGGGGGGCTGATCGACACTGCTGCTGTAGTCCAGGCCCTTAAGACCCATCATCTTGGCGGCTTGGCTCTGGATGTGTACGAGGCTGAAAGTGAACTGTTCTACAATGATCACTCCGGTGAGATCATCGACGATGATATACTGATGCGTCTGATGACCTTCCCGAATGTTTTGATCTGTGGTCACCAGGGATTCTTCACAAGGGAAGCTCTTGTGGAAATTGCAACTGTCACTCTGAGCAATCTATCTGATTATGTGTCTCGTCGATCCTGCCCCAACTCTCTCGTTGCTGCAGGTCAGGTTCTTGTGAAGCCCGACACGGGCCCAGTGCGTTTATAACAAAAAAAGAAGAATCGGAACATTCTTTCTTGGATTATTTATTCAAATTCAGGACATCTGTGATGATATGACTTTCTAAGACATTTCTCATGAGTTGGGTTATTGCTAACCATGATATCTCGAAGCCCAGGTAGTAGTTGAATCTTGACAACCAATTAATGATTATCTTGGAGAATTCTGAAAAGAAAAGAAAAGAAAAGCAAAGCAAAAAAAAAAAAAAAAACAAGTAGACGCAAAATAAAGTGGGGGATATCATTTGTCGTCATTAGATCAACAGCCGGCATATACGCGTTAAAACCCAGAAGGAAGAAAAAAGAAAGAAGAGAGAAGAAAAGAAGAAGCACAGATAACAAGAGAACACGAGGGACACAAAAACAAAAAAGATCTAGAACTAGAGAGAAAGGTCCTCAGTTTGCTGGAAGTTGACGCTGCTGGAATTGATTCCGTAGCGTTTGCAAAGCGCGGGGGATGAAGCGGTGACCATGCACAATTAAAGGCACCACTGCAATCAGCCACATTAGAAACACCATTCCCATAGCTAACCACAACCGCATTCTCTCCGAGGCCGATGCAAAGAACCCGGGCCGAGCCTGCAGCCGGGGACCATGCGATTCTTGATCCGTATGAGAGAGCGCGGAAGCCATTTGCCATGCAGCACGACGATTGATCTTCTCCCAAGTTGTATCATCGGCATATTCACGAGCCGCCTCAGCGAGCGCCTTGCGCTGGACAGCATCTTTCGCAACTCGACGGGTTAACGCAAGGAATTGTTCCACATCCTTCGGGGGCACAAGATACCCAGTCTGGCCGTGCCGAATGATATCCGATGGCCCTCCTTGGTCACGGGCGATCACTGGAATCCCACTGGCCATGGCCTCGAGTACCACTAACCCAAAAGTCTCGGTGATGGAGCAATGAAGAAACAGGTCGGCTGAGGCATAGGCACGGGCCAGCGCGGCTCCAGTCAAGAACCCAGTGAAGATAACATGTTTTGACACGGGATCGAACAGACGTTTGACGCGGTTCTCCACCTCTGGGTTCCGGTTACCTCCAACGATCATTAGCTTGAAAGGGAGTTTGTCGGCCGCCAAACGCGCAGCAACCTGGGCTAGAAATTCAAAGCCTTTCTCCGGCGCAATACGACAGACACATATCAAGATGATCTCCCCGTTCGGGGCGATCTTCCGGCGGAAGGCATCGTCTCGCTGTGTTGGGGTAAACATAGTGGTATCCACGCCACGCCCGAGGGAGTACAGTCGGTCAACTGGGGCACCGGCACGTTCAAGGTAGTTGCGAATGGCGGAACACGGATAGAAGATGGTATGCACGGCAGCAGAGCGGAAGAGGAAGCCCTGAACGGTAGCCAGCAGCCAAACACCGAATTGGTCCAGCGGCGAAGGCAACATGATCTCAGAGTATGCCGACAGATCAGTCTGGAAGTTCAATAGAACTGGAGGTGGAGAGCGTAATTGGCGGATCTGCAGCAACATCTGAAAACCGAGGGAGGCCGGGCTCGCCAGATAGATCAGGTCTGGCTTGAAGGACATGCGGTAGACATCCTTGATGTGAAAGGGATACACCACGGTCAGATCCGGGTTGTAGGGCAAAGCACACCCAGGCAGACGACGCTCCCAGTCCGTCTTCGGTTGAGACGCATCTCCCTTGAAGTGAGGAGCGACCAATATCAGCTCCGCTCCATTTGCACGCAGATATTCAACCAGACTGCGCGTCGTCCGGCTGACGCCATTCACGGGACCCCATGACTCGGTGGCCAGCAAGATCTTCTTGCCTTCGAGAATACTAGGAAACTGATCACGATCATGGCGATCGGCGAGCAGAGGGGAGGTCTCCATGGTGCAGAGTAGCGGAAGACATGATGGGCGAAGATGGGGAGCGGGGGGAAGCAGATTCTTTAAAGGTCAGGGGGATTTTGGATTGAACGAGTCGTGGAGTGCGAGGGGCCGCACGTGTGCGTGTTGCCGTGAAATCTGGCAGGAGATCAGGAAGACAGGAAAGAGCAGAGTAGATGGGCAGCTGTTGACCATTCAGGAGGTGTTGCGCTCTCCCGTGCCCCGCCCGCAGCCAATCAGCGCCCGCAGCACCACCCCGTTGTATAGTTCTTGTTTAAGCTTGGGCTTTTTGTCTGCGTTTGGTCATGAGGGTTGGAGGGGTATTTTGTAAAGTGTTGTTGATCCTTTTCTGCATCTACTCTGGATGCATCTCGCGTTTATCGTGATCAATCCTCTGCACACGGCATGTCTCGCGAGTTCCTGAACGATGCTGGATCCTCGGAGGGAGGGTCGAGGGGGTGTCTCACTGAATCTACAGGATTTACCAGCCCGGTATCAAGTCCCTTTTTTGGTCCCTCAGACATTGCAGACCTGAAATTGCCGGGCGGCATATCGCGAGCATCAGGCGAACAAGTGCGATTGGTCGAAACAGTGAAGAACGTCTGCGTGATTGGAGCAGGATACGTTGGTAAGGATTCTTGAGCTCGTCTTCCAGAGAGGTGGTGGGCGACACATTAACCACGCATGATAGGAGGACCCACGGCCGCCATCCTAGCCCTCCATAACCCATCTCTCACGGTCGAGGTGCTCGATAGAGATCCACGGAGGATCCAACAGTGGCAGTCACCCCATTTACCAGTTCACGAACCTGGTCTGGATGCTGTGGTACGAATTGTTCGAGATGGCGCCCATGTGACTGCGGACTCGACCACATCCCGACGCCAGCAGAATTTATACTTCACCTGCGAATCAGCGAGGGCGATTAGCCAGGCAGACGTAATCTTCATGTCTGTCAACACTCCGACCAAAATGTTCGGAGTTGGTGCAGGCCGTGCAACGAACACAACTGCCTTCGATGGGGCTATGCGTGATGTGGCCAAGTACGCAAAGCCAGGAGCAATCATTGTTGAAAAGAGTACCGTTCCCGTAGGGACTGCTGAAAGAGTGCGAAAAATGGTGAGAAATAAGAAAACCGTTGTATGATGCTCACTGGATTCATGATTTGCTAATGAGACCATAGCTGGCCACTCAGCGGCCTGGGGTACCATTCGAGGTCCTCTCCAACCCAGAGTTCCTCGCTGAAGGGACTGCCATTGAAGACTTGACTTCGCCCGATCGCGTTCTGATCGGTTCAGCCAACACACCAGCGGGCAAGCAAGCGGCAAAGACACTGGCGACTCTCTATGCTGCCTGGGTTCCACGAGCCCGGATTCTAGAAACGAACACATGGTCATCAGAACTCTCCAAGCTCGTCGCTAATGCTATGCTGGCACAGAGGATTAGTAGCATCAACTCTATCAGTCAAATTTGCGAAGAAACAGGTGCCAATGTCGACGAGGTTTCCAAGGCTATTGGGTTTGATGCGCGCATCGGATCGCAGTTTCTGAAGGCAGGCCTCGGATTTGGGGGCTCATGCTTTCGAAAGGATATCGCCAGCCTGACTTATATCGCCGAGACTTTAGGCCTGGAGGATGTTGCACATTACTGGGCCCAGGTGAATGTGATGAATGAGCGACAGCGTGATCGATTTGCCCACAAAATCATAAAGCGCTTTGACGGGAATCTGGCGGGCCATAAGTTGGCAGTGCTAGGATTTGCATTCAAGAAAAACACTGGGGATCCACGCGAGTCGCTAGCCGTCGAGATAATTCGCTTGCTACTAGAGGAGCGACCGGCGGAGATTGCCATCTTTGACCCGTTCTGTCGAGCAGAAGACATCATCCGTGAGCTGGAGTCTGTCTGCCCAGGAGTCGGTGAAAGGGGGGTCAAGATCCATTCAGATCCGTACTTGGCCTGCTCTCAGGCACATGCATGTGTCGTAGTTACCGACTGTGACCAGTTCCGTAACACACCAGTTCCTGAGAAGAAGTCCACCGTGACATCTACAAGTGCCACTGATGGCTACCAGCTCGATCCTCTGGCTTGCCAAGCAGAGTGCAAGGATTGCCAGGTGGACTCAACCCGCCCAGTCACGATGGAGACTATCGAATGGCCGCGTATTGCATATAACATGTTGGAACCGAAGTGGGTATTCGATGGTCGAGGGCTGTTGGATGCGATGGAGCTCGAGAAGTTGGGGATTCGCGTGGAGGCGGTGGGTCGGCGTACAGTCTGATTTCTGCTTGGTTTCTAGACGTGACGATATATGCCCCCGGACGAAGCTTAGGACATTTTGTACTGGGACTATTTCTCCAGGACCTTTTTACGACATACATAATTTGAGACACATAAATAATGTTTGGGATTAATGATAGATTCGTTGTTGTCTTCGTTGCATCGTAGTAGTTTTAACTTGCGGCCTCGGCACTCGCATGACGATGGTACGAACCCGAGTTATAAAGTGAATATGCTTCGAAATATGTGGTTATTATTGTCACAGTATTCCATAGATGATGGCTTAGTGATAATTCGTTATTAGTCTCTTGTTATGCCTTTTACTATGTAAACTCTAAAGCTGGACTGCAGAAAAGTTACCAACTGATGAGACTCAGTCAACCTGGGAAGCCTACGAGAAGACTTTCCCCTCAAAAATTTCAGAGCGAGAGCCCAGATGGAAGAGCGGAATCTGATCAACAGGAGCTGAGATATTGACATATTGCCCACCCTCGAAAGTTTGGTTGGTCCACCAGTGCGTCCAAGGTCGAGCAGTATTGTTGCTGGCAAGTTGAGGCAGATAAACAGTCCACTCAGTCACATTTGGAAGAGTTACTGGTGCCACAAGAAGTCGCGGCCCAAACATGTATTGCTGGGTCGTGGCATTCGAATTGCTTCGAGTCCATTCAGAGACATGTGGGTCGGAGCGCTCAAAGTCCATATACAAAGGACGCATGATCATGCGCCCAGTCTTGTGGAATTGCTGGAAAATGGCCTGGAGATATTTGGAGAGCTGATACCGTAGGTGAATGTACGACACGAGAATTGGCGTGTTATCAGCCCCATATGACCACGGCTCATTATTGCAGGTGTAGGCGTCTTGGAAATTACAAGCTCGTGACCCATGCGTGCGCATGAAGGGCAGGAATGTTGACCATTGGAACCAGCGAAGATAAAGCTCCCTATATTCTGACGTATCGATGTTTCCACTCCACCAAACTGTGGGATCAACCTGGAAGCCGCCTGCATCCAAAGTCCACCAGCCCCAGCCGGTCGCAGCAGCAGAGAGTCCACTAGCAACTTGTAGGCCAAGGGTATCCCACACAGCTGTGGTGTCTCCACTCCAAATCATGGAACAGAAACGCTGTTCAGGTTGTTATATTAGTCTTTGGTTTCCAAAAAAAAAAAAAAAAAAAACCACTGATGAAGAGGCATTGGGATGGATAGAGACGGACCTGGGAGCCTATGTATCCGGAGCGGCTTAGACTGATATGATCACACGGGGCACCCATGTCAGTGCCTGTAGTATTTCGGAAACCCTCTTCGATGGCTTGTTGGTGTGCCCATGGGTATAGCTTTCCAACGCTCTTCTGGGTTCCTGCCGCATATAAAGCATCTGCAATGGGGAAGGGGATAGACTCAATGTAGCTGCTCTGTCCATTATTTTGATATGCCTCTCCAAGATTGCCCCCATCGGCCTGGTCAATCCAGAAGTTCTTAATTCCCTTATCAAAGTAATTTTTCTTGAGAGTCTTCCACAAAAATTGACGAGCTTCTGGGTTGGTGGAATCGTAATTGCGAACATAAGAGCCGTTCCAAGAGTCAGTAGTTCCCGGGCCTGATCGAGTAGCAGTGAGTAAGCCTTGCGATATCATGTCGAGATAGTTATCACTAGCATCGCCCACGTCGGGCCAAAGCGAAGCCATCATCTCGGCATTTGTGAGATCCTTGACTTGCTGTGCCATACTCGCCACGTCGGGCCAAAGACCAGGATCGAGCGCCCAATCCCCTTCGTTGGCCCAGGACATGTAATCAATTACTGTAAAAGTTAGCTATCCAATCTTGACCGACAGAATAAAGTGATAAGCTATACCAATTAAAGATACCGGGATATTGCGTCTCTTGAATTCCTTGGCCAGATTGATGACTTCTGTCTGGTTTTCATATCGTAGTTTGGATTGAATGTATCCCAGTGACCAGTCTGGAGGAACGGGTGCCCGGCCTGTTACAGCAGATAGTCGTTGCTGAAGAGTGTCATAATCTCCTGGATCTGATGCTACAACTACATAGTCAACCACTGATGCCGAGTCCGTCGTAAATTTGTTGCGTAAAGTCCCGAATTCCATTCGACCTGTAGAAGCCATGTTCCCTTCTAGATATTAGAACAATATAAAATCCAACAGACTCTTTCGTTAACTTACAAACAAAACCGTATCCCTTATTACTCATGAAAACTGGCGTTGGAATATGTGAGTTATAATTGATCATGTCAATTACAGACCCTTTCTTGTTAATCATATGGTCTTGTTGCGTGCCAGTGCCCTGTTTAAAGAGTGTTAATTTTCCTGCGATACGCATACATGTCTAGACCACCGAGCAGAGAACTATAATTACGGTACTTACATAGACTTGCTCATCAGGTGTTGTGGAGAAAGAAAACTCCGCTGAGAATTCACTTCCAGGTCCATTCCAGGAATATGAGCGGGGATTCAGTGACTTGAGAGGTGCATACTCATTCGTGAGTAGGGTCTCGGAGCCATCGCTTTCGACTCGGTAAAAAGCGAGACGATACCCCCCCGGATTACCTCCCCAGCCAGTTGTTTTGACGACTATATTGCCATTACGAAACTCTTCTGACTTATTTCCGATGCTTGCCGTATCAAAGGTCATTCCATGCGCCTCCCCGCCCTCTGGACCTTCAAGTGGAGGATCATAGAGGAAAGAGATCTCTCTACCGGTTGGGGGTCGAAAGGGCCAAGCACGAACGCGGACACCGTCGTATCCGAAGGGCTGGACTAGGATTGTTTCGAATCCATGTTGAATTCGCAAACCTTTGCTAGTTGATGCTGTGTAATTCTCTGGCGAGCTAGCAATGGCACTAGCTGTACCAAAAGCACTGAGCGCGAAAAACAAAAACCTCATGTTTGTTCTAGCTGACGCCTTCAGGGAAAAAGAAAGAACAAAAGCAAATCGCAGAATGTCTAGATTATCAGGATTTATCTACACCATTAGCTCTGTAGCTTCATAGTGAACATCATTTGGCATATAGGCTGAATTCATGGCAGGATGCCGAAAACCCGAACTATTTGGAGAAAACTGCTCCACGGATAAACAATTTTGGCCCGTTACGGAGTCAGGATTGGTGGGAAATTTCCATCCGTGGATTACAGGGTCCTAAGTCACATAGTTCTCCGCAATAAGCGAGGGCGATTGAGCCGGATACCCCTCGAGATCATCACAAGTTTCCCCGGACTGGTGTGCGGGGAAACACTGCTCGCTTCTCTACCTGCGGTGCAGGCCTGATGCTCAATGGGGTTGCTCCTGGAAAATCTCTGTTCACGGCAAAAGAGAACAACAATTCTCCCATGAGATTCCACATCAATTATGAAAGGATCTAGAAGACTCATGGGTATTCTAGTAGCCTCGCAAAAGACTAATCTTGGCAAGGGTAGCGGGAGCACCAGTATTGTTTTCGCCCGCGGGGAGCCATAAAGCGCGAGAAAACAATAGCTGAACAGATTATTCTCCCGCATTCAAGGAAGAAGAAAATAAATTCATGACTTTTGAGCACACGGTGTGATGATGGCTTAGCCGTGCATAATCGCACTCTTTGTTTGTTGAGGCAGAGATCGATCGATCGTCACCTAGATCTATCTTCTGTTGCTCTTTGACGGCAGCGGAGAACAGCCATGCTGAAGCTGCAATATCTCAACCGAATACGATGATACATACATAAACGCCCATTGATCCTTGCTTGATATCGCTGGCGGTTGTTTGCTTGCCAAGACCTTCGAATGCGAGGCCTTCGAAGAAAGCCCAGAGAAAGCAAGTACTCTTGGGAACCAATCAAAAACGCCGGGAAGGCGCTAATTGTAGATCTCCAGTCACTCCTGCAATTGGTATGTGTCAAGAAGTGCCAGACCTCGTATAACCTTCTCAGGGATCTATGATCCAGTTGAACCTCTGGGGTTGACTTGGTGTGTGGAGTACTTCTGCTTCAGGATGATCCAAATTAAAGCCCCAAATTGTGTAACGTATGCGATATTCTTACAAGACGTACCTGCATTTGCCCCGGGGCCTGGGTCTGAAGACTCGTGCAACCTTGTTTGCCTGGCTTTGGTGGCTTGAGATGATGGATCAATATCTCCACCATAGAAGGAAAAGGCAACCAATCCCGCCCATTCCCGCACGCCACAGAGCACTGCAATGCTCTTCCATCACCTGGCTTGTGTAACAAGATGGCATCCATCATCAAGATTGTGTACACAGATCGACAGGGGAGATTCAGCTCAGCAAGTACTTTTGCCCACCCCGCTCTATGATGCCCAACATTAATACCTCCAGCATGAAAAAGCAATCGGTTGGGATTGTGAGAAACCCTGTAAAGAAGATGATCTATTGAAAATCATGCATTTACGTGTCACCGCCAGTAAAAAAAAAAGAAGAGAAGAAGTAAACAGGAAAGGGAAACTGACAAGACAGCAAGGCAACCTCAATGCTATAAATGGCCTCGACCAACTCGCCTCAAAATATCTCTATCATCCTCTCTTCACTCCCAATTCCTCTATCAGCCCTCAGTCTCTTCAGCCTCTTAAGTCTATTCATTATATTTGTGTGATACTCCTCACTACACTTCAAATCATTCACTATGAAGTTCATCGCTACTGCCATTCTTTTCGCCATGACCGCGGCTGCTCTTCCCGGGAGTTCGGGAAATGATGCCAACAAGCACCTGAGTCAAGTCCTCGAGGAGAACAAGGCCAAGTGTGGAGATAACACCAAGGTTACTTGCTGCAATGAAGTGAACAAGTCGGGCGATTCTGTCAGCAAGGTGCGTTCCCATTATATCTATTTGATCTGTTCGTCTATCCTAACAACTGGTATAGGCTCAGGGCATCCTTTCAGGACTTATCCCCAATGCTGGCGCAGGTGGTAAGTACAGCTATGCATAGTAACTTCCAAGGAACGTTGACTAAAGAAAAGCTGCATAGGTCAATTCGGACTGTTTGGCCAGTGCAGCGACATCCCAATTGCCGCTGGTCTCGGATTAATCGGTGCTGGGGGCGCAATTAGCGAGTTGGTCTCGCAGAAGTGCAAGCAAAACATTGCCTGCTGCCAGAACACCGAAGCTGATGCGGTATGTGACTCATGGAATATCTGTATCCTATTTATCCTTCTGTCTAACGGTATACACAGCACGGAAACCTCATCGGTGTTGCCGTTCCTTGTGTCTCTTTCGGCTCGCTCCTCTAAGCGAACAACTATGTACACACATCGCAAACAATCCATTGTTTGACACAAGGGTATTTCCAGTTCATCGCGGTATATATTCGCTGGACTATGTCATTCGCTTCCTTTCCATTCAACCTTCCAAGGTTGGGAGTTGTCATACGCCCTTTTGGGCGACTGATTAGCTAGTTACATATATTTCCTTCCTAATACATATCTCATTGAAATAATTGCTTTGTTTTCAGCGTCAATGCAGCATAATCCAAGGGAGTATCATATATTCCAAGGGAGATTTGTACTCAGTCCATGTGTGGCATGAATTGAGTTCATGAAAGGAGCCTTGGAACTCCAAGTCCTCAAGATTAAGCTATGATTTGGAAAGGAAAATTCCAATGTTCAAGTGGACTCCAATTCCCTTAGTAATATATATTGATTGATTTTAATGCTCAGGATCATTGGCAAGCGTGATTCATCGTATTTGAAATTAATTGAATGATTAAATTGACAATTACTTCAGTGGTTTGAGTCGGCCTCTTGAAACGGTACATACTCTTTCATTCCAAGGTTGTATTTGAACGTCAACAGGGACCCTCCCTTGTATATTCCGGTGTACGTTCAAATGCAAATAAAAGGGGTTGTACTGCCCCTGAAGGTCCCCGACTACTCAATGTCGACCCCCCTGAGCTCGTTCAGGAGAATTGCTTCTCTTGGGGCTCATTTGGGTGTTGATCTACACCCCACTCAATGTTGGTATAGCCATGAGAGACCAAATAATCCTTCCATTCTTGATCTCCATGATCAAGGACCTTATTACTATCCTGCAAGACAAACCATGCCAACAGGGCTCCCAAGACGGCGAAGCCTGATCCAATCAAAAATACTGCCTGGGTACCATGGACTTCATCGTCTCCCCAGCTTGCTAATATTGGCTTGAAGACCTGTGTTCCAATAGCAGCCCCAGCTTTACTCCATGCAGCTGCAAAGCCAACGGCGTGTCCACGAATGGCCGTCGGAAAATTTTCACTTGAGGCCAACACAATGGTAGATCCCGGGCCAACCTCTCCAAGGGTGAGGAAAATACCGTATAGAACAATAAAGAGTGGTAGCTTTGTTTGAATGGGGCCCAAAGCTCCTCCCAGAATAAACCCCAATATAGCTTGAAGGAAAAATCCCAATGCCATCGTGCGTCGTCGGCCGATTTTGTCAGATAAGAAACCACCGATGAAGGCGCCTGGAATGTAGAAACAATTGATCAAAGTTCCCCATGCCATTGTGAGTGCAAGAGAAGAAGAAGGATTTACTCGACCCACAATAGTTGAGGAAAATAGCCCGAATGGATATGAGATGTAGTTGTAACTGGAGAAACCGGGGGATCTGAAGTCAGTTCTTGTACATGATTTTCGATAAAGAAGAATAGAGAGTACTTACATGAACCAGGACCCGCACGAGCCAAGCAGTGGACGCCAGTATTTCTTGAATACAAGCCAATAAGGGATGCGCTGCTTCTTCATGGAGCTCTTTCGATACGCGGTACTTGTTACCATTCGATAACGGAACCAAAATATTGAAAGAGGCGCAATAGCTCCCATAGCTAAGGAAACTCGCCAAACTGCTTCGTAGTGGCGTACTTCTTGATGGAAGCATAGAAGCAATATCAATGGTACGAGTGCACCGAACGCGAAACCCAGAGAGGCCGACAAGTCTCCAATCATGGCAAAGATGAAGCCTCGTCGTTTCCGAGTGCCTGGTACTTCATCTGTTGCTTCAGCTGCACCTGCACCTGCCACCGGATACTCGCTAGATTGATTTGTTAAGTAATGCCCTTGATTGAACGAAAGAATTATTGAACTCACCCTCCAGCACCCACGCCAGCAATGCCACGAGCTATAATGAGCATCCAGAACATGCCATCATCGTCCCGACCACTTGCTCCAGCACTTAAAGCAATGCCCAATACCAGCAGGAGAGTAGTAAGCACTGCACCTGTTTTGCGACCGAGTTTGTCCGAGATCCAGCCAAAAGCAAGCATGCCAATGATCATTCCCACCATGAACGCATTCGAGAGACGGGAGGCAATGGCCGTTGTCAAAGAATTGGGATAGATAACTCCCATGAGAAGTTCAATATTCCCAATAATCGACGAATTGAACCCATCAGACCCAATAGCAAGACCGCTGAATACCACCATCATCACCATTGAAAGGCGCGAATGGTTCCCTGTACTTTCATCTTGCATTTCGCCGACCGCGACTTCGGCCGGCTTCATGCTTGCCTCGAAAGGTTTTGCAGAGGTATCATGCCCCGAGCTCTGGAGCTCGCGGGATTCCGAAGAGGGCTCAGCCATGATAGCGAAGTCCAAGTCTGAACGCGCTTTGTGCCTGGCGTCTACGCAGCTTTTTATAAAGCCACGGCGGGCTAACCCCGATAACGCGCATCATGCCATTGGTGATAATTTGCGAAAAGGCCGTTTAGATTCGTCACGAATTCCCTTGTCTGTCCAATCGGCTAAACACCGCGGGGTGACTTTGACGCTAAGGCGCAGTTGGGAACGCGGATGCAGAACTGGGAAGGTCAAAACGAGGGACTTGAAGCTTCGTTCCCTTCTACCCCTCCCAGCTTCCTCCAAGCTCTCTGTGCAACCATGTCGAAGATAGGAGCCAGAGAGGCCAGTATCCTCCCAGTCGCCAATGTCCCTAGAAGCCAAAAGTTTGCTTGGACTCGCGTATTGCTACTTGCCTTGTCAATTGGCTCATTTGCTCTGGTATATGATCGATGGAGAAGTCTCCTGCCATTAGGGGACAAGCTGCAGATTTTATCTGACCATGCTCCCCCAGACCATCTGGCCAACTTCCGCTTATGTGCGATAAACAATCTGCTGGAGACTGGACTGCCTTTCCTGGACCAAGTTTCTCCAATTGATGTCCTTGAATTCGAGCACCGACGCAATAGACTTGCCCAAGCATTGGTGGCAGAGGATGCTGATGCATTTGTCGTGGAGCCGGGCTATACTTTCAAGTATTATGGCAATGTGAGCCAGCCCGAATGGGAAGTGTGGGAGGTAAGTGAGCCAAAGTGCTGTCGGTCTCCATCTATGGAAGCTATTCTGACGCCCGGAGGTAGCCAGAGGAGCGTCCTTTTCTAATGGTGGTTGTACCTTTTCGCGAAAAGACTACTGGGCAGATAAAAGCAAATACCACCTTCCTTTGTCCATCGTTCGAGGCAGAGCGAGCAAGATTGCTCGGGATGCCATTCCAGGACGAGATTCAAATCGTTCCTTGGGAAGAGCACTGGAACCCGTACGAGACCCTTCAGCAGTCAGACGTATTCACAGGACTCGATCGGCCTCCAAGACTGATGGTGGATGAGGAGATGCGTGATTTTATTCAACGAGGGCTGGGCAATGCAGGATTTGACATATTGGGTCTTCAGGGTCATGTCGAGGAAGTACGACAAATCAAGACCACAAAAGAGATTGACATCCTACGTGCTGTCAACACAGGAACTGTTGAGGCAGTACGTCAAATGAGAAAATGTGAGAAAAATTCCTATATTTCATTCGAATATTATTGCTAAGTTTACTAGGCCTATACGCTGGCCTAACCGAGACTCAAATCGCCAATGTTCTTGACGATGCTTTAAGAGCCGCCGGCATGGATCCGTTCTTTGATATTGTGCTTTTTGGTTTGTAATTCAGTTAGTCGGAATCAAGCAGAAATTCTAATAGCTGGCAGACGAAAATGCATCTAATCCACACGGCGGAACAAATGGTTCGAAAGTCTTGGAGGCTGAGACTTTCGTATTGATCGACGTTGGGTAAGCAAGCTGCCATTACCTGTTTAACCTTCTACATTGGGAAATACCTAAACCATGGCAAGCGCACATTTATACGGCTATTCCTCGGACATTTGTCGAACATTCTTCCCACCCTTCTTCCCAGAGCCGGCCAAAGATGAAGTTATTCCACCACATATTGCAGCAAAATTAAGGGTAAGTCATTCACTCTTCAGAGACTATTCAGCAGCTAAACGAATGGATGTCAGGTATGGGATATTGTCTTCGAGGCCCAAACAAGGTCCATACAGAGAATGCGAGAAAACTCAACTGCCGCAAGTGTGGACATTGCAGCCAGAGACGTGATCACCCAAGCAGGACATGGTGATGCATTTACTCACAGGGTCGGTCATGGAATCGGAATCAAAGGTAAATAAAATTACCCACGAATTATCCCCTCTTTTTTTGCTACCATTTTGCATGGACTAAAGAAAGATAATTTAGCCCATGAAAGCCCTTATCTGAACAAAGGCAACATTGGAACACTACTCAAGACTGGCATGACATTCACTTCCGAGCCTGGAATCTATCTGGTTGATCAGTTTGGGGTTAGACATGAGGATATACTTCTTGTGAATGGTGATGAAGAGCCGCATCTTCTAACTGGCAACCGTGCCAGAGGACCATGGGATCCATGAAAATGGCTCAGCCAGCTGATTTTTTTTTTCTCCATCAATTGAAGGTGATTAGAAAGTACATTAGATCAATATATTAAACTTCTATACGCTACCATGCAACCCTTACTGCGATTTTTTGTAGGTGACAACTGTGGTACCATCTTGGAGCGTCTCGCGCACCGGTACAAGTTGATAACCCCCAATTCGAGGTAAAACCAATTGCCATAAAGCCCAGTAGACCACACCGCCGACCAAAATCACAATTCCAACCACCGAAGATAGCCAGTACGGCAAAGAGGTGTCGCCCTTTCCGCCCGGGGGTCGAATAAATGGAGCCACAAGCTGGAAAGCCTGGGCCACCATGAAGAAGAAAGCGACCGGCAGCCATACTTTGAACGGACGGTGAATATGCGGAGCTTTCCACCGGAGGTAGAACAGCCCTGAAACAACGAAGAAATAGATGACACTGGAGGGATAACCCTCGAGGTCGATAATGAAAGAATAGGCATCACCGAATGGGATGGCAATAATGACAATAAATGAAGGGATAAAGTGTAGAAGAAGGCCAGCAGACGGAGAACCAAAGGGCCAGCCAGAGGCCCAGAACTTGGGGAATGGAATCACACCCTCTTTCGCAAGTTCTTGGTTGACTCGAGATTGGGCAAATGTGATTGTTAGCACGTTTCCAAACGCGGATATCGCAACCAATGCACTATTCGATGTGTAAGCCAAAGTGATATCCTTAGAATGAGATACAGATACGTGTTCCTACCTCAACGCTTTCTCAGCTGTAGGGCCAAAGACTTTTCCCATGAAGAAAGAAGCCACAGTCGTGCTACTCGCGGCGATTTCTTCCTTCGTACCGGCTGAGTAGTAGGCTACATTTGCCAAGATGTAAAGAATACCGCAAAGAGAGAGACCGATGGGAGCCGCAATCTTGATGGTTCGAATAGGGTTGCGAATTTCGTTCGCGACATAGGCAGCGTTCGACCAGCTGGTGTTTTTTTTTGGAGTCAGTTCAGTGATTACCTCAACCTCTCAAGTCATGCACCACTCACCCGCTAAACGAATTTAGAACCTTGAACAGCCCGATAGCATATAGGTTGCTATTAGTAGCCGACCCCTCAAAGGCATTGCGGAAGTTGGCATGGGGATCAGGGATGCTAGAAACGCGTCCACTCAAGACAACCCAGCCAGTGATGACGATGAACAGAAGAAGAATGATCTTGTACACTCCAAGAACGTCCATTCCTCGGACACCGATCTTGGGGAAGAAGGTGTGCAGAAGAGTGATGAATACCAGCACTGCAATGGCGATTCCTCGCTCCTCCCATTCGGTCGCTTCGTGCCCAGCTGCGACCACGACATAGGAGGCAAAGACCACACATCCCGATGCTTGATCCCTTGTTAGCGAAATTGAAATCGAAGGATATCTTTTGCAGATGCAATATGCTTACCAGTGAATCCCAAAGCCACTGCCTGGACCGCGAAAACCACAGTTGCTAAGAGCTTGGGGCGCGTATAGACAGCCTCTAGGAAGACCTTCTCACCTCCACTACGAGGCAGCATACTTCCAAGCTCGAGCCAGACAGCAAGGCCAGATGCAGCCAGGAGAAACCCAAGCACCCACATGAACATGGCTGCTCCCACGCTGCCAACACTCTCCGTCACGGAGGAAGGGGTGGAAAAGATCCCAGTTCCGATGATGCGACCAACACTATTATTATGCTTGTTAGCCCTCACAACCCAGAGCTAGAATCGCACCTCTCCTCACATTAAAAAGATCGTGGAGGTGATGCCAAGATGCCTTCCCAAGCCACCCGCGGTGGCTTCTTCGAAGCCCAACTCTCCAGCGTGGGCATGTTGCTCATCGCTCGGCGCGACCGAGGAGGATTTCTCAAAACCGCCCTTTTCAGGGCTGGGTGCCTCTTGTTTGTCGGCCATGATAGGATGCCCTTTGGCAGCTTTACAGAATTAGAGCATGCCGATCCGGGCAAGGGAGGTTTTATGGCCAGACAGGGCTGATTGTTATCGGGGCCGGTAATGGCGTGCTCTGTATGCGGAACACGACTTAGCGCTCAATCAAATCCTAGTGGCTGATGGCGATATCTCTGCCCTGTAAAGACTCGCTGCGTGCGATCCTCCTCCCCACATGATCCACGATGGGGGCATAACGGGGCGTTCGCAGATGCCGATCCTCCTGACAGACATGCGAATCAGTTAGCGTTAGTTATCAGCATCTTGATCAACAGAATATATGAATCTGAGATCATGGCTGATTCCTGGATTCTCTGGATTCTCTGTGGAGGGTTTCACGGCCTGCCGCCTGCCAGTGATACAATAGATTGGCAGGTCCTGGATCAGAGGCAAAGACTCGATGCAATAAGTCGGTAATTCGCAGGATTCTTCAGAGTTCCTGCGTGTAAATCGAGGTTTAGAAAAAATAAATTATTAATTTATTAACTGATGTTTTTATTCCATCTTTTTTATTCTTAATCGTTGATGCCCTTTTTCGTCCTATCTGTAGTGCAACGTTCATCGCTTGGAAAACTACTTTATCGACCATCTAATGGCAAGCTTGAATTCTGGGAGGCTTCGCGCGTTGGTTCTAACAGGAAATCTGTATTGCAGAGAACGCTCAATGATCTGCAAAGGTACAGGATCCAGCGTTAAATGGGTCAGGAATGTAATTATTCCGTAGTAGTTACTCCGTCCTCTCTGGGACGCTGTCCTCTATCCTTGGTGGCCCAGAATCAGAGTGCGTGATCGCAGGATATTTCTCGCCATCGGGCGCATTGAATGGTGGCGTCAACAAAGCCCTTCTGATCCTTTGTATGTACCTTGTCTTTTTTTTTCTTGGCATGATTTGCGAATAGAAATGCTTGATCTGCCCTGGTTACGTGGTGGTTGCAGCTGATGTTGCCAAGGCTTCAAGGCGCGTTTTGCGACGTTGACAGCGCCAACCTCGCCAACCTACCGCGAGCTTACGGAGTACAGGTCTGCGCTTTTAATGATCCCCCAGATCTTGGGGTTTAATCTGACTCTCACAATTCGGCCCCCAAACGCGCCTTCGTCTGCCTCTGGGAGCAGGAACCCACGCGACACCTCCTGGACGATAGTGCGATAGGGATAATGGAGCCCAAGCCACATTGACGTTCCGGTCCACGCTCCTAAGCTGTCACCCACTGGGCAGTGGAAAGAACCTGCTCTGATTGGTTTCTTGTCACGCCCCTATAGAGGAGATAAGCAAAAGGCGGCAAGGCAGACAGTACAGCCAAACTCCCCAGGCTTGAGTTGCGTGTCTACCTAGGTACATAGATACCATACCCCCTGTGAGATCTTTTAAGAGAATACTTCATGTGCAGCCGATGCCTATTTATAAAATGAGATCGTCAGGGGGAATTTCGTTCTACTTCCGTGCCAGTAGTTTCTCTAACCGGGATATGCTCAGTAGTGCCCAGGTGTCAAGGACAATCGATATTTCTCAAGATAACCCGCGGAAAGTCGGTACTTTGACAAATTTCCTATGCCCCCCACCCCCGGACTCCGGCGAACACTCAGAGAGATCTTGTTTTCCAATGTGTCTTCCTTAACCAGATCTGTGACGACTTGCATGCTCTTTGGGGAAAGATCAGCGGCTGCAACAAATGGCGGCAGTCTCGGCAGCGCAAGGGGGCTTCTCGATCAGTAAGAAACTACTCTATCAACCTAACTCGAATCGGAATTTGGAACAATTAGCAAAACATCATATGTAATGTAGAAGAGTATCCCTCTGGCCCGGGGTTCCTCCGCAGTTGGGACGCTGGAAGCGATGCGGAGCAAAAGTCACCTTCCTAAGTTGCCCCTTGCGACGTTGCAACGATCACAGGCCCCGCTTCGTCATGACCAATAATGTCACCAGTATGGCTTGCTCCGACGGAGTTCAGGGCCCAATTTGCAGCTTCGACACCATACTGTTGCCTGGTCTCAATATAAGGGAGACGGGAAACGAAGCGGACTCATTATCCGCTCCCGAGCTCTACTCCACTCGGGGAACATATAAGGAGGAGCCGACATCAGTCATGTTGCCAGAACTCGAATTGGCTTTTCTCCAGAAGAGTCCAGTCTATCATCACCATGCGGTTTCTTCTGTATGTTGTGTTGCCCCTGGTGACTGCAGTGACTGCGCTGCAAAACCCCCATCGGAAAGCTGCACATCTCAAGCCCTCATCGAAGGCTTTCTCTAAGAGAAGTGCTTCTACCGCAACCACCGAGCCTCAATATTTGACCGATAAGACTAAAAGTATGTACCACATTCACTATAGAATTGGTACCCGGCTAACTTGGGCCTATTGAAGAGTTTCGGGTCAATGGATCCCATTTCCCCCAAGTTCCCTTTGACATTGGCGAGAGTTATGCTGGATTGATCCCGAACACTCCCCATGGGAATTCAAGCCTTTTCTTTTGGTTTTTCCCGTCGACAAACCCTGCTGCGGATAAAGAGGTACTTGTCTTCCCTGAATCCTGGTGGGTAAAAAGCTCACACTTCCTTCTAGATCACTATCTGGTTGAATGGGGGCCCTGGTTGCAGTTCATTGGACGGCCTACTGCAGGAGAATGGCCCCTTCCTGTGGCAGTCCGGTGTATATGAGCCCGTCCGCAACCCTTATTCATGGACAAACCTCACCAATGTTGTTTACATTGATCAACCCGCGGGAACGGGCTTCTCTCCAGGACCTGCCACAGTTCAGAATGAGATTGACGTATCCAACCAATTCAATGACTTTTGGAAGAACTTCATCGAAACATTCGACATGCAAGGCTACAAAGTCTACATCACTGGAGAGAGCTATGCCGGGCAGTACATCCCTTACATAGCAGCCGGGATGTTGGATCGAAATGAGACCACTCATTACAACCTGAAAGGTATCCAAATCAACGATCCTTCCATCAATGAGGATGCCGTGATGATATATGGTCAGTTTGGTTCTTGCATGCATAAAAACTTCAGCGATTAACCCTGAGATAGCCCCTGCGGTCGCAGCTTTGAACTACTTTGAAAAGGTTTTCTCCTTGAATGACACTTTCACTGCCGAAATCAACGCCAAAGCCGACAAGTGTGGATATACAGACTTCTTGAACAAAGCTTTAACGTACCCACCTCCAAAGGATTTCCCCACTGCGCCAGACCCGAGCAAGGATGGATGTGATGTCTGGGATGAAGTTGTCAAGGCCGCAACTTATATCAACCCCTGCTTCAATATCTATCATCTTACTGATTTTTGTCCGTTCTTATGGGATGAGATGGGATTCCCCTCACTGGCTGGGGGTCCGAACAACTACTTCAATCAAACAGCCGTTCAGAAAGCTCTTCATGTGCCTCCCACCAACTACGAGGTATGTGCCAACAGTGTATTCCCCTACGGTGATGGTTCTGCCCCTAGTGCTCTCGGTCCGCTCCCAAGTGTGATCGACCGTACCCAGAATGTGATCATTGGACACGGATGGTTTGATTATCTCCTATTCTTGAATGGGAGCTTGGTGACTATCCAGAACATGACATGGGGAGGACAGCAGGGATTCCAAAAGCCTCCTACAGAGCCTCTCTTTGTACCATACACAAGCGCGTTGGATGCCGACGCCAACGGCAGAGCTTCAGCCCCTTATACGGCCGATGCGGGTGCTGGTATTCTAGGGACAGCACACACAGAGCGAGGACTGACGTTCAGCTCCGTATTTGGTTCTGGTCACGGTAAGATAAACTTCGGAATATTTACTCGCAGACAGTCGCTGACTTCATTCCAGAGATCCCCCAATATGTGCCCGGGGCCGCATACCGGCAATTGGAATTTTTACTTGGACGGATCAAAAGCCTCCAAGAAAAGGGATCCTTCACTACGGATTAGACGGGAAACGAATATAGGGAAGGCACTCACTATTAATACTATAGAATCCACCCTAGCTATCGAAGCGAAGAAGTATATAACATTGCGCGAATGGAATTGCACCAGCAAAACTAGTAGTATGCTATGTACATTGAGTCCGAACCCTCTCCAAGGCCCTACCTAGACGGAGGGAAATACACCAAATTAGGAGGCAACAAGAACCCATTCTATTTCCCCAGGCTCTTTCCAGAATTGTGTATTGCTGTGAACGAATCCTAATTTTTGGAGGACCCTCGCACTTTGCGAGTTATCTCTCTCCGTCTCAGCAATGAACTTTTTGGCTCCTCTTTTCACAGTTCCCCATTTCATAATAGCTTCAGCAACCTCTCTAGCAATCCCTTTGCCCCAAAATTTAGATGAGATACCGTATCGCACTTCAATCATCTCCTGCCATGGTGGAAGACTTGGATCGCCAGGTTCTCGAGGAGGCAGTGATGTAGTTGTCGCGTCGCGGATACCAGCATAGCCAACCCACTCAATCTGATCAACAGAGATATCATTTAGTTGTGTCTCATCTAATAGACAATCATCGGCGGCGCTTGTTTGAAATACGCTTCCTGTAATGGCGGGGCGGTATCCCACTGCGAAATCTCCCATGCCCCGCTGTTTCCAACAACGAACGATATCTCTCGTATTGATGACATTCCACGTTTCAGTGTCATCCCAGTTCTGAGGAGGGAAATGGTCCCCAAAGGCTATTTGGCAAAATTCCGGGTCGCCGTGCAGTTTCGCGTATAGTGCCCGATAGGATTTTGAAGAAATTGCCACTGGCGTTGGCAGTAGTATCAACCGCGCTGTCAAGATGGCAAAAGGTGTGAAGGTGGCGTTTTCACTCATGATGAAGAACTCGCTGGAAAGATTTGGATGTTCAAATCACTCAGCCTTGATGCGTTACAGACATCGATTAAATAGCGAAGATTTCCTAAAAATGGTCGGGAACCTCTTTTGGTCTAGCGAAGTTCCGCATCCTGTGGCAACAAAAATTCTATAAAACTACCGTCGCGTTCGCAATTCGCAGTAGCTCTCTTTATTGTCAAATACAAGAGCAAGGATTTTATGTTGACATTTTGCCGCCCGATTTTTACTATTTTGTGGGCTCTTGTCGGCACTTGTCCTTTACGCTCTCATCAACTTTGATTTTGACATGACACCCACCCACCGCTACATAGAGTAACCGCTTCTAGGTAACGTTCGGAATGTTCAGGTAAATAAGCTCAAGGCACCTTAAAAATGTTATTCGATGCTCTATTGCGATCTATTTATTGTACTATCTCATTACTATTAATATGTTGAGTATATATACGCATTATAGATGCCTTGATAAAGGCTACATCTGTGATCAATATCACTCGAGTCTGTCGTATGGAAAGGTCTCTTTCCTACGTCACTCGTTCCAACGCGAGCACCGTCACCATAATATCCGATCGTAGGAGCGGGATCCCATCCTGGTCCTTTTGTTGGGTCTTTCGCAAAGTTGCCCCATGCTTTCCGGATCGACTGGCTGATCTCGTGTTGCAATTTTGTGGCATTTTCCTTTGGATAAGATCCAAAAACAAGCCCAATTTCAGCGGTGTGGTAAGCACCACTTCCCTCAAAGATCTCAGTATTGGGGAAGGAGGCGTTGAAAAAGTATCTCCACGTAGGGATATCGACAAGGGAACTTTCATTCGCGATAAGGGCTGATGTGCAATGGTAGACTAGATCTGTTGCGATTGCAGATATCTGGTCGTTTTGATTGTGGATATCTGGATCGCCAATTGCATAAGAATCTAGGTATGAGCCCGCGAACAGCCCAAGGCCAATTGCGTTAAGAATTTGTTTAGTGTCATTCAGCCCCATGGCAAAAGGCTTAGCTTCATTGGCATTGCTTCCAATGAGAAGTGGGACACGGGCGTAAGACGAGTTCGCCATCTTCGAGTTCAAGCGGTTCAGACGAGGAGCATCAGCCCACGCAACGTTGCCGTCTGCGACAGGACCAAAAGTAAGATTGTTGTCCTGGATTGCTGTCTTAATATCATGAACGGGGAGTTTTCGTAGACAGTCTAAAGGATCAAGTGAGCAATCTGTGACTTGCAAGAGCTTGTTCCAAGACTTCGTGTAAGTGTCACGGTCGTTTCCTGGGAGATACTTGATAGAGCCTTGGCCTGATTCCAAAATAGCGGCTCGGAATGGCAAGGGATCCGGAGCAACCGCGAGCAAAGCATCGATACACTCTGCGCCGGAGCTCTCGCCAAACAGGGTGACCTTGGATGGATCGCCTCCCAGGCTAGCAATGTTTCGTTGGACCCAATCAAGTGCCAAGCGTTGATCTAAAAGGCTATTGTTGTCGCTCATTAGCTTTTGCATGCCCTCTGTACAGAAAGAACAAGCATTTGTGCTCACCCTAGATTGTATTCGGATTCTGGTACAGCATCTGGAGGAAATCCGAGTGCGTTGGCTCGATAGTTTGATGTGACCACAACGACATCTTGTTCTGCAGCGAGGGTAGTGCCGTCATAGAGTGGGAAAGAAGAAGCTCCATTCCCAAAGTTTCCGCCGTAGACCCAGAAAAGAACAGGCTTGCCGCCAGAGCCTGACTTTGGGGTCCAAATGTTGATATTGAGGCAATCCTCACTTTCACCATCAGCAGGCTTAGGCAAATGAATCATATCATAGAACAGTTGAGATCCGCTGTCGATCGTCTCGATACACGTAGGACCCCACCATGTGGCATTGCGCGGTTCTGACCAGTGTTTCGCAGGTTTGGCGGGTGTGAATCGTGTCGGCTGGTCGGCAAATGGGACCCCGAGATACCTTTCCACGAGGACTGTTGATGAGGGAAGAGACGTGATGGTCCCGACAATCACGCCTGAATCTATAGTTGCAGTTGGTGCAAGGTTGGATGGTGACGAGGACGCCAAGCCACCAACGGCGTTAGCCAGAGCGAATAACAGCAGATATGACATTCCTGCCCCAGACAAGGAATCTCAAAAGAGTGTGCCTGCTGCCCCTTCAAGGCCGAGGGAGAGTCAATTCTTTAAGCAGAACGCGTCCCTGTCGATCAGTGCCCGGCCTGGACATGGTGTTGAACTAGTGCGGCTCGGTTATCTGAAAACTTGTTCTCAAGATGGGGGTCTGCGCCAGAACACGGGCCACGAAGTTGTGCCTCTGTATGCAGCTGTCACTCTCTACTCCGTACGAGATATTGTGAGAAGCGGGTACTTACTGCTTGGGTAATCGCCTGCTCCTTATACAAACATCGGGATTTTGGCGTATGAGGAATATATTCCATACCTGGGTATTGGGGCGTTCAGTTGTTGCTGAGCACCTGGGCCCCGTTCCCCTCCTGGCGGGTTGGCCCCACTGGCTGCCGACACGGAGGCTTCTAGACCTCGAGATGCTGTTCACAACGGCCTAACTCTTAAGATGATTCTTATCCACGAATAGCATTTTATCATACAGAAGGCTCTTGGATCTCTTGTCAGACCTAGTACAGGCATGTGAAATCCCTAAGAAATTCATGTTCATGCAAGCCTCTGATAAGCCCCCCTCGACGGTAGTTGGGCATATGTAGAAACTCGCAATTAGAAGAAAATTAGAACCGTACCTAGGTAGAATTACATGGGCTGCATTGAATCTATGTCGTAACAGAAGTTATATATAACAAGGAGAGTGGTATTATAGAGTAACTATATTTTAATTGGATCAATTCGATATCTAAGCCTTGGCGTCTTTTTATGTTCACACTAATCCAAGTATCACAGATTGCAATCTGGATTACGTGAGCCAAGAACAGGGAAGCGATTCATGTTCCAAGGTTACGATTGTAGTAGATGGCTTCTGGTAGGTTCAAGTAGCGTTTGACAGTATAGCACCTGCAGTATATACTCTCGAGTCCGACAAAGTGTAGTCCCGATTGGCATTACCGAAGGTCAATTTAGTCTAGTCGACGAATACTGCAAGATATAAGTTCAAATTACCATCCATGGATGCATCAATTGAGATTACGTGGTGGGTTCAGGACTTGGTGGCCGCAAGGCTTTCCCGCCAATGCATATATCAGGATTCAATTCCTTAGCGCATGAGCCATAGCGGTCTGCCTGATTGAAACAAAATTTCAACTAGACAATAGAATCCTGTTTATTGCCTGGCTCAATATTATAGAGCTGGAGCGGTGTAAAGATGATAATAGTAACCCCATAAAAAGATACCGACTCATGAGCCCAGGCGTAGGAATCGTGCACGAACCAATACTAAGCTCGGAGGCCCGAACGGCTAGTCACGGGGTGGGACTCCGAGTTCGGGGACTTCCAGCTCCAGTGAAGTCATAGTGTGGCCAGGGTAGATGGTAGAGCTTGTTCTTAGCGACCAGCACACAGATACAGGGAGATTTGGAAGGATGTCCTATATGCCAAAAGACCAATTGATAACAACGATGATCCGTGTTCCGTGTTCCGTGATTCATAAATCCGGTTATGCAGGGATGTGAATAGTGACAGCGAAGGGCGCGGTCACGTGGCACGATGGGGCCGCTTTTCGGCGCCGAGAAAAAAGACAAACGGGTGTCATTCAGGTTGATTGACTCACAAATTGCATTCCCTTCATTGGCCTCAGCTTTCTCCTTTAAAAGGAGCTCTGGAATCGAATCCGACGACCTAATCTTCTCCTCCCCGTGCCTGACTCAACTGGGCTGAACTTTGCATTTGGTTCATCGCTTTATATCAATCCCCCCCCCCGCGCGATACCCCGCCACTTGCCCGCCATGCCGATGTATGTCGCCCAACTCTATCGCGACCGAGTAATCATTGTACAGACATAAGCTCACGATTGATTGTATAGGCTTAAGGATCCTTCAAAAAAGTACAAGCCGTTCAAGCCTTTGAACCTTCCTAACCGCACATGGCCTGACAAGACCATCGACAAAGCCCCTCGCTGGCTGGCCACCGATCTGCGCGATGGAAACCAATCTCTTCCAGACCCTATGGTAAGTAATTAGATGGATCAAATGGATATTCTTTACCAAACTTGAGAATAAACCGAAGCTTACTGGAAATTTTTGGGGGGATAGGATGGTGAGCAAAAGTATCGCTTTTTCAAGAAGCTGGTCGAGATCGGTTACAAAGAAATCGAAGTCTCATTTCCTTCTGCCTCCCAAACCGACTTCGATTTCACCCGCCGCCTCGTGGAAGAGCCCGGACTCACCCCGGATGATGTTTGGCTTCAGGTTCTCTCGCCATGCCGTGAGGATCTCATCCGC
>KZ119486.1:128465-141273 GCA_002153405.1 Mycosphaerella populi pn0402
AGGGCGCCAAGAAGGCTATCCTGCACATCTACCTCGCAACAAGCCCATGTTTCCGTCGCATTGTTTTCAACATGGATCGTCAAAAGTCTTTAGAAATGGCTGTCAAGTGTACCAAGTATGCTCGTTCAATTACCAAGGACGACCCTTCGTGTGCTGGAACGGAATGGCAGTTTGAGTTCTCTCCTGAGACCTTCTCCGACACCGAGCCCGACTTTGCTGTCGAAGTCTGTGAAGCTGTGAAGGCAGCTTGGGAGCCAACTACTGATAACCCCATCATCTTCAACTTGCCCGCCACAGTTGAAATGTCAACACCTAATGTCTATGCTGATCAGGTTGAATACTTCTGTACCAAGATGACCGAACGTGAAAAGTATGTTGTCTCTCTCCACCCACACAATGACCGCGGTTGTGCTATTGCAGCCGCCGAACTGGCTCAGATGGCCGGTGCTCAGCGTGTGGAGGGTACCCTGTTCGGAAATGGCGAGCGTACTGGTAATGTCGACTTGGTTACTCTGGCCCTCAATCTCTACACCCAAGGTGTCTCACCTAATGTGGATTTCTCCGATATCAACTCAGTAATCAAGGTCGTCGAGGAGAGCAACAAGATTCCTGTCAACGAAAGATGGCCTTATGGTGGTCGTAAGTATTATCCTATCATTTCCTGGGTTCAACTGGCTAACCTTGAATAGTCCTCGTTTCGGTTGCCTACAGTGGCTCCCACCAAGATGCCATTAAGAAAGGCTTCAAGCTCCGCGAGGATGCCAAAGCAACAGACGACGATGAGTGGGTCGTGCCGTACCTGCCCCTCGACCCACAAGATATTGGCCGCAACTACGAGGCCGTCATTCGTGTCAACTCTCAGAGTGGCAAGGGTGGTGCTGCTTGGGTCATCTTGCGCAGCCTGGAGCTAGATCTCCCCCGTGCTTTGCAGATTGATTTCAGCAAAATTGTCCAAAAAGAAACCGAGGCTGTCAGTCGCGAACTACGCTCATCTGAAATTGTCAACCTCTTCGAGAGTGCCTACCACTTGAAGTCAAACCCTCGATTCAACCTGATCGACTACAACATCACCACCGATCGCTCACAATCACCTGCTCCTCCTGAGCCCGGCAAGGCTCTCAACACCAAGAACCTGAAGCGTCGCTTCACCGGTATCGTTGAGATCGACAATGTCCAACATGCTATCACTGGAGTTGGCCCTGGTGCTCTTTCTGCGCTCGCTGCTGCTCTTTGCTCCCTCGGTATCGACCTCGACGTCATCGACTACAAGGAGCACTCCATTGGTCTTGGTCGTGAGGTCAAGGCCGCCACCTACATTCTCTGCTCAGCCGCAGGCAGCCAAGAGCAAGTATGGGGTGTCGGTATCCACCAGGATGTTGTTCAAGGTAGTTTGATTGCACTGCTCAGTGCCGCCAGTTCCGTAAGTAATCCAAAACAGATAATCAGTATCTAGGCATTTCTAACGTGCTTATAGTTCCTTACATCCAAGGCCGGCTCGCCTGCCCCTTTCCGTCCTATTCGCTCGAACACTCTCAGCGATGAGGACCTCCAAGCTCTTGAGCAGCTTTCTGGTTCGAACGAAGGTCTCGTAGCCAAGTCTGGATCTGTCCCTCAAGTTAACATCGAGCAGTTGACGAAACAAGCCGAGGGTCAGTAGACAATAAAAGTGGTTTGATGCTATATAGGGGCCAGATTAGTGCCAAGGATACATACATATTTCATAAGTTATATACAGACGAAATTGGAATTTAATGTCTCAAAAGTTCATTATAATTGTTAGTAGGTTTTTGGCTTAGAGTCTATCTCAAGATATGTGACCTGAATAAGAAACAGAAATGTCTTATTGTGAAAATCAAAGGGAATGTTCTGAGTTTTTATCACCGGTGAACCAGCCCTCTTCATCTCAGCGCGAACTACTATTATGTCTTTATTAATATGCAGAACGGTCGGCTCTGACGATCCAAAATGCCCAAGTGCAATGAATGGTAGGCACAAACATTATTTGTCATTATCATATATTATGTACAGCTGTATATCGAGATCCCAAGTCTTCTTCATGAAATCCAGGTCTGCAGCATCATAACTGGGCAAGCATGAACACGATTATGCCCAGAAATCAAACCACCTTTTCTCCGTGCCCCCTCCATAAACATCGTATTTCTGGGGTCCCTCGGCGTCAATTGAGTAGTAGATTTCACAAGAATAGAAAGAAACCTTCGGCTGCTTCTCATAAAAGTTGTCAAATCCTTCGTCGAGTGCATCGGCGAGACTTTTCACGAAGCCCTTCGGGTGAAGCTGGCCCCATGGATCTCGGCATTGGTCTCCCGAGCAGCGCTTGAGAACCAACATGAGGGCATCTAGACGGTTGATTATCTGTGGCAGTTCACGACCAGCAACCTTGTAGTTTGCATGCTTATTGGGGTGGGCAGCTAGGTTAGTAGTTTGATGAGGGTCATCCTAAAGAAGATCAAGTTAGCTCCCATTCTTGTATTAGCCAAAGAGAGGTTAAGCTACCTTTAGATTGTAAAACTCCTTCTCGTTCGTACACCAGACTGAGTAGTAAATACTGTAGTCATCGGCAACCAAGCGGACCCCCTTGTACGTGTTGTTTTGATAGCTGTTTCCAGGTCCAGTTTTGAGACTGTTGTAACCGTATATTCCCTCTGGGACAGCCTAATGAAAGAGCGTCAATCAGCATAGTTCGTCGACCTAGACACATAATAACTTACCAGTCCCCAATACTCAATAGCGACATGCTCAGTTCTATTATTTGCGTCGCTAGTAGTCGCAGTTGTCGGAAGTGCCTTTCCGTCTAGGCCTTTCCTTGAAGTATTGGCGATAGACAGGAACGTTGGAGCAAGATCCGTGTGGCTAGTAATAGTATTTAGGGTTTGGTTCTGGGCGACCCCGGGTCCGCGAATAACCAAGGGGATATTGATATCGGTTTCTGGAGAGCATTAGTATTCATTTTAAATTTTTTTTTTTCTTTTTTCTTTTTTTTTTTTTGGCTGAATGTAAACTCACCAAAACCACAGTTCTTCCCAGGCTGTAGACGGTGTTGGCCCAGGTGGTACCCATTATCAGTTGAGAAAAAGATATAGGTATTATCCAGTTCACCAGCCTTGTCGAGCTTGTCGATCAATTCTCCAATCAAGTCATCCACAGCCTGCAGAGCACGTAGGCGGCAGCGGTAAAAGTAGTCAATATAGTTGATCTCCGTCTCGTTCAATTCTGGTAAGTTCTTATGCCAGCTAGTAGCCCCGTCAACCAGAGCGTTGAAACTAGCATCTCTGGGAGCCTGGATGTCCGAGAATAGCTCTGCATGACGCTCTGCAAACTCGGGCTCACCATACCAGGTGGCACCCGAAGCCCCATCGTGACTCCCATTGGCATGAGGGGCATTTGGCGCAACTGTTAACATCCAAGGACGCTCTCCCTTTAAAGCATCGTCAAGGAAACCCGACGCCTTGGAAGCAATCACGTCTGTTGAATAATTACCTGGGTAGCTGACAGGCTCGCCATTGTTCCGAGTAAATTGAGACTGGTAGTATCGGTAGGTGTATGGATCGAGCATGATTTCGGAGCCATTGAAGCCACGAACTGGAGGGTCGTTGTAATTGTCTTCTGTAATAGAATTCCACAATTTTCCAACATAATAAGTGTCGTATCCTGCTTCCTGCATCCACAATGGAAGGTAATTGTCATTCCATCCTGCCTGCACGAATTTGGGCCACCCACCATATGGTGGATTCACATCTGTCACATTCGTATTGTGTGGCATGCGACCGGTCCAAAGATTTGCGCGACTTGGACAACACACGCTGACTGAGCAGTAGTGTTTTGGATAGGTGGCACCCTTTTGAACAATTTGAGACTGTTTTCTGGTTAGTATGTTTGAATTATACACGTGGTGGGAAGGCAGCATCCTTCAAACTATTTGCCTTCTATACTTCTTTTTCCTCGTATGCATAGCATCCAAGAGGCACATAGAGATTGAGAAGGGAGACAAATGATCGAGGGACTTGCATTCAAATGTGTTAAATAGCACTTACCTGAAGATTCGGCATATCCTCAATGCCACCAACATATTTACCCTGATCATCAGTCAATATGAAAAGGATGTTGGGTTGTTTGGCGTTCGCCACAGCAAAGCTGGCAAGCCAAAGATAGCTGAGAAGTCTCATTTTCTCCTAAGTCAAGGTTGAGCGAGGCAAAAACAGGCTACAAAACCTTGGAAATCTCATGCAGGAGACCTTTCTATATAGTTCAAGAGCTATAGCTCTGGGAACCGACAGCCGACTTTTCTAAATCAAATGACACTAGTTGCCGACCATGGGAGCTTGTCTCATATCTCCACTATATTGCAAAGACGAAGATCATCAGTGATCATATAGTGGACCTTGCTGTATGGGGTATGGGACAATGCGTGTTGAGGCCTGCGGATCTGCGTTGGGCGGGAGAACATGAACAAGATCACGCGGGTGAAAGCGGGCGATCACGGCCTGGGCTTCATCTACAATAGGACTAGACAACCCACCGCTGTAGCTTCTCCACCATATGCAGCGGAGAAACTATACACGGGGATCTTCGTATTCTCTTTCGAAGTTGATGGCGAGATTCCGCAGCGGATACCAGTGATAGTGGAGCAAAATCACGTCTTTCTGTCGGTGGGGACGAAGCTTGAACCTACGGATTTTTGATAGAGCACGGAGTACAGAGTATTTAGTCAAAAATGCTTCTCCTGATGTCATTCATCTGCACAACTTAGTAGATTTGCTGGTGCAGAGAGAAATCACGTCATATACCGAGCTTTGCCTCGCACGTTAGGATAATCCTGGATCGACAGTCAAGCGACCCAAAATTGGCAAACGGTTACAAATCGCTATTATTACAGATTGCTTCTAGTTTTTCACGATGAATTAATATGCGGGCCTTGATTTTCAGGATAGCATTGTGGAAAAGCTGGGGCGTCTTCACACCCTCATTCTTGATCTACAAATACAGCCTAATGGTTTGTTAAGGGGATGAATAATTCCCTGATTGCGCGTCGAGCTAGACTTTACCTAGCTTTAGTGCTGCTGAATGGACCAAGCTAACTTAGAGGTATCGATAAATTCTTGGCTTAGGCTAGATATGCGAAGTAAGAACAAAGAGGTATTGGTGGGTAGCTAATTCAAGAAAGGGCGACGCGCTGGATGTGGGTCACAATAAAAGGGGAAATCAGGGGGAAATAACAGGTCGAATCATCCAACCTAAGCAGTAAGTACACCTATAGCAGATTACCGATCTTCTTTTTTTCACTCTAGTTGTTCACATGGTCAGGATGGGTAGATTGCAATATGTGGGGTGTCATATACAGGGGATTTCCAAGAACTGGAATAGCCCGTAATGATTGCCGTTGTAGCGATCGATCTTTTATATCGCGTGAGGATGTTGATCATTGTGGCCATTCTCATCCAAGGCAGCTTGGTACATCATAGCTGTCCGTTGCCAATCATCCACAATACCGCTTTCCTGAGTGCCGGGACGATAATGCTCATCATGAGGAGGACTGGTAATTGCAAAGCCTCCGCCTTGCGTTCCTCCGTGGACCTGTGATGCTGCAGCCGGTTGTTGTTGCTGTTGCTGTTGCTGTTGTTGTTGCTGGGAAGCTGGTATGCCCAAGGGCGTGTTATCGATGGGAGTGCTGATCATCTCGAAACTAAACCGGAAATCGCGGTTTTGAGCTTGCGTGGGTTCTTCATGGACTGGCTCGGGATATGTATGATCATCGTCCTCGGTAACAAAAGTGGCAGACTGTGGCTCCTGGATGTAAGGCACGGCTGAAAGGGGCTCCGGAACTGGAGTTTTGGAAACTGTGCGGTCGGTGCCAGTATCAAGACCAGGAAGCTTTTTCCTCGGTGGTACCTGGGATGAGACTGTCTCCTGAAGAGCCATAGGAGCAGGCGGAGCTGGAGCAGGCGAAGGAGTTGGAGCAGGCGAATAAGCTGTAGGTTGCGATTCCACCGTCTCCACGAGGGTAAGGGATCCATGAGTGAGTCCCGGAGAGATGCCTGGAGACGGTGGGACAGGAGGAATGTCAGTATCATGCATTGTCGATAGGCGAGTGCTGTTGCCCATAATGCTTCCAGGCTGGGAGCTTCGGCTGGCACGGCGTTGCTGCTGCATCGATGCCGCGAAAGGATTGTCGCCTAGGTCCCGAATGCTGAACTGGGCGAGCGTTCGCAATTTACGCGTCACCCAAGAGCCGAGAACTTTCCCGCGCTGTTTCTCACTGAGACGCGAGCGCGGAAAGTCACCATTGGAGACAAAAGCAACAATGTCTGCAACCACTTGGTGCTCGTTCAAGATTACATCCACAATGACGGGCACAAGAGAAGCCAAAAACGCTTTTCGAGTAACTTCAACCACAACAACAATCAAACCGCCAGCTTGGAAGATGGCACTGCAAGAAGTTATTATAAGAAAAGGCAATTCATCTAGAGAAAGGGCAAATGATCTTACCATCCTCCCGACACAATGTTCCGGTGGCATGCTTCAACAGAATTTTCAATGTCCACAGGGAAATGGTTGAGGCCATTGACTTCAAATGTCTCACCGATACCCCCAAGGACAAAAAGAACCTGCATTTCGACCGGCTGGCCTCCGTGGCCAATAGGTCGTGTTACCGTGTGGAGGAAGCCCAGATCGCCTGTTCGAACGTAGGGTACACTTGGGTCTCCATCGACAACTCTTCCATTCATTCTCTCGGCATCGAACTCCTGCTTCGATCTGTAGAACCCTTGTGCACAGGCGTCTGATTGGACCCAAATCTCACCATACTCACCAACTTGGGAGAGGGTGCAAGTTTCTGGATTCACGATGGCAATCTGTGTGTTGACGGGGACCATGCCGGAGTCTTGAAGGATGAGAGCAGTAGGGTCGGTATCTGGGTCGACTGGGTAAATTAGACCGCGGCGGAGGCTTCGGATATCCAAAGCTAGTTCAATAGGCTCTATGCACATGTAGGATCTAGTAGCAATCATGGGATTCAGAACGTGACCGTAAGAGACATTAATAGATGTGCGATCCAAGGCGGCGGATGCAAAATGTAATCGGGTCTTCTGGTCTGTAGACACCAGTTAGTCAATTGTGAACTATCTCCGACAGCAAATAGGGCACTTACAAATATCATTTCTGGGACGACCTTCCGCGGAGATCATCAAGTTCTTGAGTTCCTGCAGTTGGAAGCCCTTCGCTGCCATAGAGCTCATGGCATAGTCTAACATCTGGGCGGTAGCGTAGGTGTCCTTGATCTTATATCGTGCCAGTGTCACGAAGAGAGTCATCGGGTTTGTAGCAAAGTCGACGGGAGAGACAAGATAGGTAGGGGCACCTATCCAAATCGTTAACATAAGATTCATTCCCAAAAGAAAATCCAAGTATGAGAATATGAGAACTTACCAACGTAGATACCCAATAAGCAGGTGTGAAGGAATCCAAGTCCCAAAGTACTACGGACGCTACCAAGGACTGGTCTCGAACTTGTCATTTGACAAGTTTCCTTTTGTACCTTGCACATTCCAAGAATTGTCTCATGGCCAATTTGAACAGAGATTCGCCGTTGATCGGGGGTCCAGTAGGTCCACACCAATGCCGGCGCATTGGACTGGAGCCATGTGTCTTTGACAGTATAACCGAGCTCGCGACAGCTGTGCGACTGCTTGGACGGCTTCGTAGTGTTGTAGATGGCTGGAACACCAATACGAAGGACCTGAGCAGATTGTTTGATGTGCTGGGATACAAGTTTTTGCTTCATCACATGGTCGACGTCGGTATTCACAATGATAGCCTTCACACTGAAGTCACTGATGACATGGAGGAAAGCTGGTGCATCCTCAGCCAAACGGTTCTGGTCAATAGGAGCCATGGGGATAACCACGACACCTAGACAGAAGCATGCATGGATAGCATATACATATTCCTCAGAGTGGGTGTACATCAAAATCAAATGATCACCAGGCCGCACTTTGACCTTGTTTTTCAAGTAAGTTGCGACTGCAGATACTTTAAGGTCAAACTTCTTCCAGGTAATCCCTTTGCCTTCTTTCCCGCGGCCATCTATCGAACAATAGGCCAGTTCTTCAGCTTGTCGAGAAACACGCCATTGAAGAATGTCGGAAATGGATTTGAAGTTACTCAATGGCGTAGAAGTCCGATCGTCCATAACAACATCCCGGTAGTCGACACCAGAGTACTGCTTTTCTTGATAGGCGAGAAGGTCTTGTCTCGAAGCTAGCGCGAGTGGAGACCATATTCCTCCCTCAGGATCAACTCCAACAGGCAGATTCATGACGGCGCGTTCGACTCCAAATTTCACATGAACTGCTTGCAGCATACCGGCGTCAAACTCCTTTCGGCATAGCATGTTGCCGATTTCCAGCCGGCCACTCTTAGTGACACGAGGGAGTGTGTTGGGGGCGGTGAGCAACACACAGTACACACGAAGGTGGTGCTCCTGATAGAGAACCTCCATACAACGTTCTGCGAGTGAGTCGAGAAGTACCGAGTCCAGCTGCCGAGGAGGACCACCATTGGTTGTGGGTGCCGTTGATGCCGCATGGGACTCTAGTACAATAACTGGCAAATGCTCATCATTGACGAACACATCAAACGCTGTGCAGTCATGAATTTTAGGCACCTTCTTCAGCAAGCTCACGACTAGGTGCTGAACAAAGAAATATCGATGCTCGACAATTTCTTGCCCATGTTCGACCCACTCAACCTTCTGCCGGAGCCGGTCCTCGTAGAGGCCCAAGACAAATATTCTGCCTTCGATAATACATCCTAACAAGCCCGTGCGTAGGAATTCTGGTTCCACAAGGATTGGAGTTGGGTTAGAATCTTCGAATTTATACGGTCGAGCGTGAAAAATAGCCTCTGTATGTTTTGGTAATGCCCAAAATCCACCGGACAGCGACGGAGAATCCACCCAAATCTCACCAATAACATTGGGTGTACAGAGAAGATTTGTCTCGGGGTCAACGATGGCAAGAGTTGCGTCAGGAAGTGGGTAGCCAAAGGCACCGACACGAACAGCGTGAGGCATGCTACTTGCATACTTGCGAGCATCCTCACCCATAGCTAAGACAACAACTTCATTGCTCTTCAGAGCCTCTTTGTCGAGCAGAACTTCACTAAGATCATGCTTCCCATTCTGCTTAGGGGCCGATACGCGAGACCCACCGCCGAGAAGACTGCTACCAAAAGCAGTTTTAGTTTCTGATTTGTCTTTCTCGTCATCAGAAGAGTCATCGTCTTTGCCGGCACGTTGGTTTGGATCCATTTCGTGGGTGAGAGAACATCCCATACGTTCTTCACCACCAAGCCAATCACGCATACTGATAACCATACCACCATGTTCGGGCAAGCAAAGCATCGGTGCGACAATTTCTCGTGCTCGCGGGTTGCGCATAGGACGTAGCCATCGATCAGCCAGAATTTCATGAAACTCGGTATCGAGTGTCAAAGTGTCAATTAAGCATATTTTGACACTGCTGAAATTTGGCTCAGAATTTTTCTTGAAATGTCGGGTAGCCATCGGATCTTGCTGGTAGTTGTAGGCAGAGATTTTCAATCCAGAATAGTCAGCGGCCATGACCGTAGCCCTATACTTTGTGATGAGGTGAGCATAAAGACCAGGCGTCTCGACGGCACGATCTTCATGCCAGACGGTCGTATGGCCGCCGTACACAGTCAAGAGAACGCCCAAGATCATGCCAATGCCTTGTCTGGGATCAAGATAACTGACGATCGTCTCACCCTTACCAGCGAATTGTCTAGAATCAGAAGGAACCGTTGAGATAATGGCACTGATGCAAGCCATTTGGTGCATAATTGTTCGGTGGCTCATAACGACGCCCCGCATATCACCCGTTGGGGCACGGGCAAATTCAATGTAGGCAAGATCAGGGACAACGAGAGGAGGGGTGTCATCCTTTTTCTTGGGATGATAACTTCCGAACTCATTAGTTTTCCACCATTCGACTCCTCGTGGCCAATTGAGTTTCTGGGCAGTGATATCACGCTGGAAGCCCTTCAGATTATTCTCTGTAGTCAGGGCGAGATGCGCTTGGGTAGACGTGAGAACTAAATTGAGCGTCTGGTAGTCATCTAGACTGTTGATGGGGACCGCCACTACACCTGCGATGAAGCAGCCAAGTAGAGCAACAGCAAATTCAATGATCTCAGTTTCACGGTAGATGAGAGCGACTCTATCACCACGATAGAGGTTACTCTTGTCACGAATCACCTGCGCAACCTTTTCTGCGCGACTGGCCAATTTGTCCCATGTGATAGACGCAAGCTCCTTTCCTTTCTGGTCCAGAACCCAATACGCGGGTTGTTTAGCATGAGCTCGCGCGCGGTGTCGCAGAACGGCTGGCAGGTTGTCAAAGTTCGACATAGAGATATTTTTATCATGTGGATCATTGACGGAGAATGGAATATCGCGGGGTTCCAAAGGCAATAAGTGTTCAATAGTTGGTCCGTGAGATAACTCTGAAGCGGGGATCAGGGGAGGTGCCATATTTGCGGTAGGTGAAAAGGCTTCTCCTGATTGGGAATAACGATGAAAACCACCACCATAGCTATCGCGATAGTCCTCGTGCTGACCAGCGAAGTCAGAGAAGAATCCCTGTTGTGAATCAAGCATAGTCGACTGTCGCGTGACTCCGGCAGAATGGGGGTCATATGGACCCATCCCATCATCGATGTACTCGGGTTGGTACTCAGGCTGATACTCAACTTGGTACTCGGGGTACTCGTGCTGATACTCGTGCTGATATTCAGGCTGAGCCTCGGGGTTGAATGCATAATTCTGACTCAGTAATGTCGCCGTTCTAGAGCCATCTGGGCCTTGAGAGCCCGGGGGCATAGGTCGTGGGAGGAATAGCGAATCATAGGAAGAAGCGGATGGCATCCGATCATGGGCCTGGGGTGCTCCCAAGTTATCCCTATCAAAGGCATCGCCCGGGGCCGGAGGCCGAACGTGTGAATCCATGCTGCTTTCATGGTTGTACCCGAGCCCTCCGCCTTGCATACCATCGTACCCGCCGGCGTAGGTTGGAGACTTAGCGCCCGGCTGTGAAGAATCCGCAGTGGGTGGTCGAACGCTCAATATAGCTGGAGGAGCTGCGCGTAAACTATCTGAGTGCACATTATCGTCCGCAGAGGGGTTCATGACCTCCAGTGGTTTATTGGGGCCAAATAATTGCGAGAGTAGAAGCGTGCGTCGTTTTTGGTACCTTGAGCATGATTAGCTTATACGGTTCTTGGACTCGACATACAAACTCCTAGGGAACCAGGGTATGCACTGCGTAATCCTCGTCTCACGGAGGCGGATCAATGCGGGAGTATCGTTGGGTACGTGGTCAACCTTACCCTTTCTCGGTGATATCACCCTCCTGTACGATGCACAGGGTCAGCACTAGTGTCAGGGCAGATTGTATACAGGGAGAATACGTACCTCTAATTCCCGGTCCAAGTGCCGCAATGCGGATTGAATTTCCGGTGGCTCTTCCGCCATCTTCACAAGCAAACGGTTTCAATTCGAGCAAGTGGATCAACAACGCGGGGGAGTGTTTTTGCGAAAGTGAATCAGGAACGCCTCATCGCAACAAGCTGCTCGAGGCGCACTTCAGACGAGGGATTCGCAAGCAATGAGGAAAATGCACTAGGGTCCTGGGGACTTGTGTAAACCAGGATTGCTGATAGGAACGAGGCGTCCTGAATTACAAGTTGGGCTCCGCGTTCACTAGGGACATGGCCTCTCTGGGGCGGTCAGCGCATTTACTATAGCCGAGAACTGAGACACCATCACTTGTCTCGTGAGCGAACCTGATGGGAATTCCTCTACTTTCTTGCCAGTGGTTTCAATCTCTTCAGTGATTTACTCCTACTAGGAGCACTGTGGCAGGTTATGCATTAATGAAGAGTGATGTGCGGGCAAATTGGGTATCATTTGGGGGGACCTGGTACTGAGTACACAGTACGCCCGGCATCACTACCATGGCGGACTAGACTAAGACATTTAGAGACAAGACCAGATCTCTATATAAAGATAGTGCAACTTGGCTGTCTAATTGGCAATGATAGCTACTCAGGGTATGCAAAACGCCATGCCAAGTGCACCTACAAGCAGTTCCTTTAGAGTGGGCACTCGAACCACCTGCACGAAACTCGGGCCAAAGTCCTCGACGCCTGAGGCAGCCACGGATGTGGCCTCACGTGACCACGGCGGAATCTGCCCTAACCATGTGACCAGCCAAGGGCTCCACACAGGGCTTAGCGAGACACGCACTTTCCCTTCAACTCCAGGACGACTTGAAGAACTATCTACCCAACGCCAACCCTCCCATCACAGCCAAAATGTCCGACAACGGGGACGTCGAGGTCGCCGCCTTCCAGGCTCTTCCCAAGGATGTCCTGGCTAACCAGGGATCCGTCCTCCTCTTCAACAAGTGGAGCTACGAAGAGTAATTATCGCCTGCGTCCAAATCGGAAACTCAATATCGCTGACAGTTGCATAGTGTCGAGGTCCGCGACATCTCTCTGACGTGAGTGCTACCCGCTATTCCGATATATTGGCAGTCGATTTTGCTGTGTTGTGATGGAGGAACAATTGGTGAAATTGGGAGGAGGATATGAGTGCAAAATTTCGATGGTCGCCACTGTGATAACCATTTACAAAATCGCCTCTCGCCTTGAACAAACATGACCAGCACACACATGTACACACATACATACACACGCGCACACACACACACAC